>BPTQ01000002.1:189992980-190264314 GCA_019973895.1 Chrysanthemum seticuspe | reverse complement strand
CGCTCCTGGCACGTTCCAACGATGTATGATGGCCATATTCCACGACATGATCGGGGAAACAATGGAGGTGTTTATGGATGACTTCTCGGTCATTGGGGACTCGTTTCAAACATGTCTCTCCCATTTAGAAAAAATTCTTAAACGGTGTGAAGACACCAATCTTTGTCTAAATTGGGAGAAGAGCCACTTTATGGTCAAAGAAGGCATAGTCCTTGGCCATAAGATTTCAAAAAACGGGATTGAGGTCGATAGAGAAAAAGTCGATGTTATTGCTAAATTGCCTCATCCTACTACCGTCAAAGGTATTAGGAGTTTTTTAGGTCATGCCGGTTTTTATCGTAGATTCATACAAGATTTTTCTAAAATCGCCCGGCCTATGACCCATCTTCTTGAAAAAGATGCTCCTTTTATCTTCTCACCTGAGTGCATCGAAGCTTTTGAAACATTAAAGAAAAAGCTTACGGAAGCACCCATTCTCGTTGCTCCCGACTGGGATTTACCCTTTGAACTCATGTGCGATGCAAGTGATTTTGCTATCGGTGCAGTTCTGGGGCAACGCAGAAACAAGCATTTTCAGCCTATCCACTACGCAAGTAAGACTATGACTGAAGCTCAAATCCATTACATCACCACAGAAAAAGAGCTATTAGCCGTGGTGTATGCGTTTGAGAAGTTTCGGCCATACTTAATCTTGACCAAATGTGTGGTGTATACGGATCACTCGGCTCTCAAATATCTCTTTGCAAAACAAGATGCAAAGCCGAGATTACTCCGTTGGGTTCTCCTCCTGCAAGAATTTGATATCATTATACGTGATAAAAAAGGAGCTGAGAACCTGGCTGCTGATCATCTGTCCCGTTTAGAAAACCCTCACCAAGATGTTTTCGAGAAAAAGGAAATAAATGAAACATTTCCTCTTGAGACACTCAATGCGGTTTCTTTTCGTGGAAACTCTACTATCCCATGGTTTGCTGACTTTGCAAATTACCATGCGGGTAACTTCATAGTGAAAGGAATGTCGACCCAACAGAAGAACAAATTCTTCAAGGATGTTAAACATTACTTCTGGGACGACCCCTACTTATTCAAAATCTGTGCGGGTCAAGTCATCCGACGGTGTGTTTATGGACAGGAAGCTATGGACATTCTCAAAGCTTGCCATGCTGGACCCACCGGGGGCCATCATAGTCCAAACTACACTGCCAAAAAGGTGTTTGATTCCGGATTTTATTGGCCCACTATTTATAAAGATGCCCACGAATTTGTCAAAGCCTGTGACGCTTGTCAACGTCACGGAAATATCTCTCAAAGAAATGAAATGCCGCAAAACGCCATTCAAGTGTGTGAGATCTTTGACATCTGGGGCATTGATTTTATGGGGCCATTTCCATCATCTCGAGGAAACAAATACATACTTGTGGCTGTTGACTATTTGTCAAAATGGGTTGAAGCGAAAGCTTTGCCTACAAATGATGCCCGAGTTGTTGTAAAATTCTTAAAATCTCTTTTTGCTAGGTTTGGAACTCCACGAGCTATAATCAGTGATCGTGGTACGCATTTCTGCAATGACCAATTTGATCGAGTCATGCAAAAGTATGGTGTAACCCACCGTCTCTCTACTGCGTACCACCCCCAAACAAGTGGGCAAGTGGAAGTTTCCAACCGAGGTATAAAAAGAATTATGGAAAGGACAGTAGGCGAAAACCGTGCATCCTGGTCGGATAAACTAGATGACGCACTCTGGGCCTTCCGTACAGCTTATAAGACACCCATCGGGTGTACACCATACAAGCTTGTGTACGGAAAGGCATGTCATCTGCCGATTGAGCTCGAGCACAAAGCATACTGGGCCTTGAAACATGCCAATTTCGATATTCAGACAGCTGGTGATCACCGGAAAGTTCAAATGAATGAATTAAATGAACTCCGTGATCAAGCATACGAGAACTCTTTGATCTACAAACAAAAGACAAAGAAGATTCATGACTCCAAAATCAAGAACCGCGTTTTCAACGTTGGTGATCGAGTCCTTCTTTTCAATTCAAGATTGAAGATTTTCTCAGGAAAATTAAAATCCCGCTGGTCTGGACCATTCACCATCACTAAAGTATTTCCTTATGGAACCATTGAGTTATCTCAACCTGATGGTCCAAATTTTAAAGTGAATGGTCATAGATTGAAACACTATTTTGGAGAGGACATTCCACTTGTGGTTGTCCCAGATCTACAAACTTTCCCCATGAACCAATGAATGCGGGGATCGAGTCAAGCTAGTGACTCGGGAATCAAAAACAGTAGCACACCATATGGGTTTTCACCCGTATTTCTGACTTCTTTCTATTTTCTACCACCCTAGTGTGGGGGAGTTGCCCCACGCTGTTGTATATAAGCACTCCTTAAAAAAAAAAAAAAAAAAAAAAAAAAAGAAAAGAAAAAAATTGTATATATCAAAAATAAAATAATGGTCGTAGTATTTCCCTTTTACGTTCTATGTTTCGGCATAACAGCCGGTACTTTGAATATTGAGGGCAATATTCATTTCTAGTGTGGGGGGGAATTCTCACGAATTTTATCATGTAATTATACCACCCAATTCCCCCATTTTTGGCCAAAATTTTTTTTTAGAGTAAGTGTTTTTCACTTACTCAGCAAATGGTAATCAGTCCGCCATGTCTAACCCACATAAGGATTGGCTAATCCAGGAGCAAACGGCTCTTGGTAAAGATATCTCAAATCCGTTTATGGCTTGCAATTTGCCCAAAATTGTATGGTGTTCAGCTCACCATATCTTTAATTAGTGAAAAGTTGGCTAGCCCGCAAGTTTATGGCTTGTGGTAAAGGCAGTTGGAAAGCCATAATTGGTAATCGACTCACCAAAGATAATATTGATAATTTATCTAAGAGTTGGCTAGTCCAGAAGCAAACGGCTTCTGGTAAAGACAAATCAAAACCGTTGAAAGCTGGTGATTTGCTCAAAATCATTTGGTTATCATTGTACCAGGGTTCTTACTTGAACTGAAACATTTGGCTACTCCAGAAGTAATGGCTTTTGGTAAAGAGATGAAATCCATTAAGTTTTCTAAAAAGATTGCTAGGGACTAGCAATATCTTAGTGTGGGGGATTGATGAGTATGCAAATACTCATCATTTTTATACCTTTTCAGACTGCAAAAACATCTGAAAACACTCAGAAATGCATCAAAATGATAAAAATATCGCAAATAAGTGTTTTATGTGTTTTAAATGCAAAAATACCAAAATCAGGTGAAAAACGTATCAAGTTTGCATAATTGGCAGTTTTAGTCCCCCAAGTTTCAAAAATTGTCAAAACTAGTCCCTGGTCATTCCAAAACTTATAAAAAGTCACAAAAGGTCCTTGGGATTCACAAGTTGTAAGAAATTGTCCTTTGAAGTTTAAAAATCACAATTTACAACTTTGGTCCCTCAACTTTACAAAAGTGTCAAAATCAGTCCCTGGGTGTTTAAAAATGGAAATTATTCAAACTACACCCTTGTACTATTCAAATGTGGAATATTTGTTCCTTATATGATAAGTTTTGAGAAAATTACAAGTTTGGTCCCTGGAGTTACAAAGTTGGCAGTTTTGGTCCTTGGATTTATAAAAATGGAATTTTATGCAATATTGGTCCTTGTACTAACCATTAATTGCAGGTTTAATCCTTGTGTTAGCTTTGGGAAAGTTGCAATTCCAGTCCCTCAAAAATCAGCAAATTACAAATATGGTCCTTGTGTTAATACCAAACCAAACGGACCCTTTGTGTATTTTGAACCCCAGCCAAACCCAAAAGACCCCTGTCATTATCCTGTGACCCCCCATTTTGAACCCCCTTCCTATTAATAATACCGGTCAAAAATAGTCAAACCCGCCAAAAAACCACATCCACTGTTCATCTTCCTCTACCTCTCCTGCAACCCAAAACCAGGGTGGTTTTTCACCACCACCTCATCACCCCAGCTGTCTAAACCACTCATCACCACCCCCTTCCATCTATATACCAGCCCACCTTGCATTTAATGCTTCCCCACCATCAAACACTCTATCCTCACTCACAACCCCTGGTTTTACTGCCACCTCACCCCTAGCTCCATATCTACTTCCCAAATTGTCCCCTTACACCTCCACAACATACCAAAGTGCATTAATTGCAGCAGAACTGCCTCAATCCACTACTATGACTTTTGCCGCCAAAATTCCACATGGACAGTTATGATGATTTTGAAAGATCCAATGGTTGGAAATAGGTGGGAAAGATTCAGAGATGTCGACAAGAGCCTAAAAGATCAATATAAAGAAGATTGGAGCCATGTAGAAGAGTATCTAGTTTTAATTTAGTTAATGTATGTCGTTTTAATTACTTTTCAAATTCCAGTGTATTTCTTAGCTTTCAAGTACTGTTGTTATCAATTTCAGTGTAATATAAATCTTTTTCAGTCATCAATTCCAAGTTTCAGTATCATTTTCAAGTTTATGTATTTTTAAGCTTAAAATCTCAATTTAGCTTAATGTTTTTTGTAGCTGTTATTATGGACTCATAAGCTCACTTAAGCTCCTAGAAAGCTTTTCTAAGCTTTTAGAAACCATAAAACTCAGTTTAGAAGTAAAACTAAAAAATTACCAAAAATACAAAAAAATTAGTTAAAAATAAAAAATCAATGGAAATGGAGATCACAGCTGGAGCAGGGTGAATATTGGATTGCCCTTGGGTTTAGAGCTTCTTGGTAAGTTATAGGTTGTATTCTCAGTCCTTGGTTCTCAGTTTTCACTTGGAAACCAATTTGTAATCCTTTTGTTCCATTTTGGCATTTCACTGTTTAAGTCATTGATTAGCTTAAATCTTTGTATGTTCATGTTTCTGAGTTGTAGCTAAGTAGAATTAAACATAAAAACAGGTTGCTTGTTCTCTAGAATTGGTAGTTGCTAAAAATCTTAGCTTAACAGTAAACATAGCATATTTGTCATCACTGAGTTCTATGCTGTTATTGTTGTTGTTTAATGCTTCTTCAGTCTCATTAAATGATAATATAAGGGCTTGAATCAGTTACATGGTCTTAATCTGTAAAACCTTTTGAAAATCACAATAGCAGTTTGTTATAGTGTTGTTTGGATATACTGTGTTATCTGTGCTAGAGGCCAGTTGTGTTGTTGTTTGTTGTTGTTCTATGTCACAATAGGATCTTATAACTCAGTGCAACATTAAAAACCAGTGCTTGTTTGTTAAAAAGTCAAAATCACTTTTAATCTCATTTAATTTGATAACTGTTAGGATTTAAAGAGTAAAAATCATCACAGTTGCTTATAACTTGATCACTTAGCTTAATTTCATCTTATCTTAGGTTATTACAACAAAATCAGTAAGTAGAATCAATCCAAAGTTCATATTAGTCAAAATTTTAGTATAACTTAAAAAGTCAAATTTTCAGTTTAGTCGTTTTTGAATAAAATAGATAATTTTATATAGGACTTAATATTAAGTTTCAAGATTTGAGATTTTGGGATATTAATATTCAACTGCTCATCTTAATCATAGTATTTTTTATAATTTCTAATTAGCTTGTTTAACAGCTTATTTCTTAGCTTCTTTTAACACCTTGTTTGAAAAAGTGCCATGTGCACAGTTTTACAAGCTTTTTCACAAGCTCTCACAGAGCTCATTAGTGAACCATAGCTTGTGTACTTTAGCTTTTTGTGTAGCTTAACTACCTTTCTCTCTATTCCAGTGCTCATTTTTACCTTTCTAGCTTATTTAATAGGGCTGCAAGTAGCTTGTTGTTTGTCCCATTTCTTGTGTAAACTGCATACCCAGTGTACTTAAGCCACTTTCACAAGCTCACACAGAGCTTAATAGTGGGTCTTACCTTGTATATTTTGGTTTCCTGAGAAGCTCACCTAGCCAGCTTGTTGTGTCAGTGCTTATTTTGAGCTTTGGAGCTTTTGCCCCTAGCTTAATCTAGCTTGCAAAAAGTGTGCAGGCCTGTTTGGTTGCTTTGATTAGTATAAGTGCTTATTTGCTTATTTATAGCTTATCAGTGTGTTTATTTGTGTCTTTTAGCTTAATATAAGTAGCTTTAGCTTATTTGTGTCTTATTTTATCTTTGGTTCCAGTTTGTAAGTTTATTCGAGCTTAAAATAATCAAAATAAGCCAAAAGCTTAACTGTTGAGCTCATAAGCTCATCCTTAGCTTATTTTTAAGTTCCAAAATTTTTTGTCTTTATTAAAGTTGCTTATAATCAGTAGTTAAATAGTTTTGTAAAAGAAAAATCACAAAAACATCATTTTAAAAATAGTGATAGCGTTTATTTAATAGAATTTAGCTTTTTAATTTTTCTTTTCAGCTTATTATTAAGCACTTTCAGTTTTTATAATTTTCTTAGCTTTCTGTCACCATAGGATATTTATAGAAAAAATTTCATAATTTTCCTAGTTTGTTTAGTATTTATTAGAATTTAAAATAGTTAAAAAGTATTAAATAATTAATAATAAATAAATAAAAAGCATAAAAAATATCTTTTCAGTTTTAAAATTAGTTTTATAATATTTTAGATTTTTCTAAGTTAAAATTTCATTTTTCCAGGTTAATTTTATATTTTCTTGTGTTTAAGTGAAATTTAAATAATTAATAAATAGTAATTAATTAATAATAAATAGATAAAAAAGTGTAAAAAATATATTTTTAGTTTTAAAATTAGTTTTATAATATTTTAGATTTTTCTAAGTCATAATTTCATTTTTCTAGCCTTATTTCATATTTTATTATATTTTAGGGTATTTTTAAATAGTTAAAAATAGTTTTTAATTAATAATAATTAAATAAATAGTTATAAAAATAATTTTAATTTTCCAATAATTTTCTTTTATTATTAGGGTTGTAAAAATATCATTTTCATATCCGTAGGTGTTTTATTCTTTTATTTTCACGTTTTATTTTGTACGTTTACGTAAAATTTAGTAAACGTACGCGTTCACGTTTGTTTAATCTGATTGTTGTGCTTTATAATTCTGTATCCAAATACCATTCCAATCAATCGGTAGTGTAATTTTCAATCAAAATCCTTACTGATCATTATCCTTAGTGATCATTCGACATCTGAACGTTTTTAAGCACCATTAATCCTCCGTGGGACTTAACGACCCGGGAATCCACTATATTTCAAGGGAAATTGCATTGGTTTTAGACTGTTTGAATTTTATTACGGTTGACCATTCACAAGTGGTTGACTTGTGTAATAAACTTGACAGTCAGGAGCGAATCGATGGACCAAACAAGTCCATATGCAATAATTCTAGACACTTAGATGTGGACAACATATTTTTAGATTTATGACTACTATGGGTTTGTTTACCAATTTTGCAAGCGTCGCAAAAGTGTTGGTCATATTTTAGTTTTGGTAAATTCCTAACTAGCTCTTTCGAAGATAGGTTTTGTATAAGTCTCATATTAGTGTGACCTAAACGTCTATGCCAAAGAGATGAGCTATCATCTAACGTTGTTAGGCAAAGTTTGTCATTAGACGTTTTATCTATTTTCATGACGTATATGTTATTTTTCCTAACTCCTTTAGCTATGGTGATACCATCTTTTAGTATTTTACTACCATTTTTATCAAATAGTACTTTATACTTTTTATCACATAGTTGGCTAATACTAAGTAGATTAAATCCTAACCTATCTACATGAGCAACATTTTCAATAGTTAGAGAGTTATGAGCGATCGTACCTTTGCCAATGATTTTGCTTTTGAGATTGCTACCAAAAGTGACATTACCTCCGTCATACTCTTGGTATGATGAGAAGAGACTTTTGTTGCCGTCATGTGTCGTGAGCATCCACTATCTTTTATCCATTCATCAGGTTCCAATCCAACTTTCAAGCATACCTAAGAAGCAAATAACTCAAGCATTTGGTCCCCAATATCTCATGGGTCCGTTTGGGTTAAACATACCATTTATTTGATTCGTGTATGGAAATGATGGGTAAGAGTTCCATGACATGTAATATGGAGTTTGATATGGTCTAGGAAAGTTTTGATTCCAACCGTTGTGTTGGTAGTTGGGATGTACGTTGTGGTTGCTCTTAGGAAAGGGGCGTTTGGCAAAAGGTGTTTTATGTCGTTGTTGAGTAGTTTTTTATCTAAATTCATTTTTAGCAAGTCCTACTCCTGATGTAACAGCTGGTTTTAGTTTAACACTATCCTTGGTTTTCTTTGTTACTTTGACAAATTCACTACGGTCCGTATTGCAAACATTCTGTCCTGCTGAAGTACCCACGACACCATTTGGTTCAACGGACGGAACCCTTATTTTGGGTTCGTCTGGTCCATGCTGTACTGCAGCAGTTTTGACAGTTTGTTCGTTCTTTTCGGCCGTTTTGTTTTGACTCTTTGGAATTAATACCTCATTAAATCCTAGCCCATTCATATCTCCTGGTGTTTGATGTATTTTAACTATTTCATCGGCAAGTGCGATGTTTTTGTTAAACCTTTTAAATTTAGAATTTTGTTCGATTAGAACATCTTGTGTGAGCTTTAGTTTTTCTATTTCAAGATTAAGCTTTTGACATGATTTACAACCATCGTCATTTGCTTTTCCTTTTTCAAGTCGTTTTCCTTTTTCTTTTAACTCATAAACTTCATTTTCCAAAAATTCCTTTTTGGTTTTTAAAAATTTATTTTTAGTTATGATTTTTAGACTTAGCTCACACAATTGATTATATTGTTTTTGCAAAGTGTCATCATCAATAGAAGAATAAGAAGAGTCGGAAAGTACCTCGTTTGACTCATGTGCCATTAGAGCGATCTCTTCCTTGCTTGATTCTTCATCGTCTTCACTATCACTCCAAGCACCACTTACAAAAGCTCGTTGAGTTTTGCTTTTAGGTGGCTTGGGACATTCTCCTATGAGATGACTTGCATCACCACATCTAAAACACTTTCTTTTACCTTTACCCTTTTTGTCATCCCGATCTTTTCGAAATGGCTTCTTTTCTTCTCAAGGTTGTCTTACAAACTTTCCTCTTCTTCTAAAGAACTTCTTAAAATCTCTAACGGCCATGTCATACTCCTCATCTTCACTACCGGAGCAAGATTCGTCATCATCACTTGATTCCGCCTTTGCTTTTAGAGCAACGGATTTGATCTTCTCCCTTCTTCCTTTGATGATCTCTGAATCTTTATCCATCACCATTTCGTGTACTTTTGAGAGATCTTTTGATTCTTCAATAGCGGTCACTTTAGCTCTCCATTTGGGATGGAGTGCTCTAAGAAATTTCCTGACAAAGTTCTTACTATGAAAAGATTCATCAAGTGCTTTAAGTGATGTAATAATAGTATTAAAGTGAGCAAAGCCACAATCAATGGTTTCATCTTCAGGGATAACAAATTGTTCATATTGTTGAACAAGAAGATCAATTTTGTTATCCTTGACTTGTGAATTACCTTGATGTGTAACAATCAAAGATTCCCAAATATCTTTGGCGGTTTCACATATAAAAATTCTTTCATATTCTTTTCTAGGTAAAGCATTATAAAGCATCATTTTAGCTTCATTATTTTTAGCAACTAATTTCTTTTGTTCATCAACAGAAATATCTTTTGTTGTAGAACTAAAATCCCCTTTAACAATAACAAACCAAAGATCTATATCTTTTGATTTTACATATGTTTCAAAACGGTTTTTCCAATAGATAAATCCATTGGTTTCAAAGAGTGGTGGTCTTTGCATAGATTGCCCTTCTGTAAAGTTTTCAGGATCCATGGATCGTTTCAAGTTTATAAAATACAAATTATTTTAGAAATTCTTGAGCAACGAGGCTCTGGTACCAATTGTAGAAAACTAGAAGGGGGTTGAATAGTTTACCAATTTAAAACTTTGTTTTGAAACTTATTGAAAGATCAATTGATATTGATCTTAGATATGTTAATGAAATATGCAAGCAATATGTAAAGAGTAAATAAGGAAAGAAATGATCAAACCACAACAAGTTGTTTATAGTGGTTCGGTCTACAAGGACTCTTTTTCCTTGCCCTACTCCACTCCCCGAGTCTTAAACTCGAGAGTTTAACTTCACTAGTCAACAAGCTCCTTTCACCGGTGGAGAAACCTTTACACTTCGCTTACACTATTTCCAACACTAAGCTAGATGTCGAGTTCTTTCCACGGGTACAACCACTCCCACACACAACGTATTTTGAGGACTAAAATACTAACCACTCACACTCACAAGATTATGATGGTTTAATATAACAACGAAGTATGAATCAACACAAGATCATACAACACTAAACAAACAAGACTTCCAACTTCTCGTTTGAAGCTTGAATGTGAATTGATCTTCTTTGCTACAAAAGAGATCACTAATATGATATGAAACTGATTTAGAAAGGTTAGAGAGAAGATATGTAAGAGAGTATGATGGAAAGGGATGAAAAACTACTTGGTTTGGCTTTGCTATTTATAGCCAAAACCTTCACCAGGCACCACGGACGGCGGAACCCTTGAAAGGGTTCCGTCCGTTATATATTTTGGTGTCGCCGGGGTCTGACAGCAAGATATCAAGATCTTGCCAAAGTCAACCATATCTATGTAAGATTGTGTAAGATATGAAGAGTACAAATCTACACAAAATATCTAATGAAATCTTCCAATGATTTCTATGATGCATCACATGATGTCATGTGTTGTTTTTCTATTTTTAGAAATATGCAAATACATAAGTAATGTTTAGTTTTTAAGAAACTAAAACATTCTAAAAACTACTATCATACATTATGCTTTGACTCATATTAACATATGATTAGTCACAATGTAAATGCTTAAATGATGAAGATATTGTTTGAAAAAGCTTGTTTTAATATCTATTAAACTTGACAAGCTTTAAGCTTTTATAAAAATTAAATTTACTTTTGTCGTTAACAAAACTTAGGTAAAGATCAAAAATATAAATAACGTTTAATGACGATATTTGTATTAACAAAGAGAATTTCTCAAATGAGTAAATGTTCATCTCCTTCAAATAATGTGATACACATTCACAAGAGCGCACACTACTCCTCCATTGAACTAAGCCTTTGCACCCATAGAGATTGATAAGTTCATCCTTAAACATTATATTTAGTTTTATGTTTAAGTTAATGAGGAGATTGGCATACTTTTTCATTCAACTAAGATTAGTTTAGTTTGCTATTTTCCTCACTAAACTTTGTAACTCTTTAATTCATTCAACGAATTTAAACGTTAAAAATTACTACATTGTGTTGTTTACATTCTTACTTGTTAAAATGTTTTAAAAGAAAACATTAGACTTGGAAATTGTAAGTTGTAACATAAATTCTTTGTTTTAAACAAGGTTACAAGTAAAAGGGAAAAACATAGGTCGATCAAGATAGAATTTTAAGGGTTGGTTGCATTTTCAGGATCATAGATTGGTTATTAATCCGAAGTATCATGGACTTGTGTTCGAGTAGTTAATTATTGAGTTTATTACAATAATAAGTTACACAAAGAAAAGAAAAATGAGGAACACAATTATCGATACCAATTAAAGATAAAATACACCAATTGTGACAATTTAAATCATCGAAGTAGTATTTGTTTGCTATGATTAAAACTTAACTAAAAACATCCTGGAAGAAGTATATTTATGCATTATTAAGTTTTACAACGGTTCACATGGTGTCTACAATACAAAAGTTTATAAAAGAATAAGACATTATTAAATCACAAATACATTTATGTAAGAATGAAAGCATATAGTAAGATTTGTTGAGGAGCAACTTTGGAGTAAGGAAATAATGTATACATGTATCATTTGAAAATATTGAAGATATGACTTTTAGTTATAGACCGGCGGTGGTGGAGAACTATAGTAGTAAGTGGGTGGAGGAGGTGATTTATAGACATAGGGAGATGGAGGTGAAGGTGATGGTGGAGAAGGAGATTTGTATATATACGGAGGTGGTGGGGATGGCAATGGTGGGGGAGGTGACTTATAAACATATGGAGGAGGTGGAGATTGTGATGGCGGGGGCGGGGACTTGTAAATGTAGGGAGGTGGCGGAGATAGGGATGGCGGGGGAGGAGACTTGTAAAAGTATGGAGGTGGCGGAGATAGGGATGGTGGAGGTGAGGATTTGTAAACATACGGAGGAGGTGGGGATGGTGATGGTGGAGGCGGGGACTTGTAAACGTATGGAGGAGGCGGGGATGGTGATGGTGGGGGAGGAGACTTGTAAACGTATAGAGGTGGCGGGGATGGTGATGGTGGGGGAGGAGACTTGTATACGTACGGGGGCGGTGGTGATGGTGATGGTAGGGGAGGAGACTTGTAAACGTATGGAGGTGGCGGGGATGGTGATGGTGGGGGAGGAGACTTGTACACGTATGGAGGAGGTGGAGACGTGTATGGTGGAGGTGGGGACTTGTAGACATATGGGGGTGGTGGTGATGGCGATGGTGGGGGAGGAGACTTATAGACGTATGGGGGCGGTGGTGATGGCGATGGTGGGGGAGGAGACTTGTAAACATATGGTGGTGGGGATGGTGATGGTGGGGGAGGAGACTTGTACACGTATGGAGGTGGCGGGGATGGTGATGGTGGGGGAGGAGACTTGTACACATATGGAGGAGGCGGAGATGGTGATGGTGGAGGTGGGGACTTATAAATGTAAGGAGGGGGTGGGGATGGTGATGGTGGGGGAGGAGACTTGTAAACGTATGGTGGTGGCGGGGATGGTGATGGTGGGGCAGGAGACTTGTAAACGTATGGTGGTGGCGGGGATGGTGATGGGGGAGGAGACTTGTACACGTATGGTGGTGGCGGGGATGGTGATGGTGGGGGAGGAGACTTGTACACGTATGGAGGTGGCGGGGATGGTGATGGTGGGGGAGGAGACTTGTAAACATATGGAGGTGGCGGGGATGGTGATGGTGGGGGAGGTGACTTGTATACGTACGGGGGCGGTGGGATGGTGATGGTGGGGGAGGAGACTTGTAAACGTATGGAGGTGGCGGGGATGGTGATGGTGGGGGAGGAGATTTGTAAACGTATGGAGGTGGTGGTGATGGTGATGGTGGAGGAGGAGACTTGTATATATATGGAGGTGGTGAGGAGGGTGATGGAGGAGGAGGAGACTTGTAGACGTAAGGAGGTGGTGGAGATGGTGATGGTGGCGGTGGAGACTTGTACACATACGGAGATGGAGGAGATGGTGATGGAGGTGGCGGGGATTTGTAAAGATATGGTGGAAATGACCATGTATTTTTCACCGGTGGAGGCAATTTCCAATCACCATATGGCCACGGTGAATCATGTTTATAAGATTCTTCAGCAACAACATTGGCAATCAATAAGAAAGCCAAAGCATATACAATTTGAGGCCAATGCCTCAGCACCCCAAGGCTTCCCATGCGAAGGCAGCCTCTTGTCTTCTTAGCTCTACTTTAAAACCTTTGAGAGAGTATTGAATTTGTTTGCTAGAATGGTAAGAATGGAAGTCTATTTATACTAGTCATCTTTATTTGTTTAATGCATGAAACAGGTTGTCATAATAGCTTTGCATTGTGTTTTTTATATTTAATGATTAGAATGGAAAGACGGACTATATATCACGTATTCTTCTAGTTTTTTAGGACATGGGTTTGAATGATTCCACCAATGAGTTTTTGAGGTGAATTATGAAGACAAAGTCGAAGAGTTGGTTAATTAGCTTTTAAGTACTCTAGTTGGCAACCAATTTGCTCCAATGGAACATAGTGAACACAAAGGTAGATAAAGAAAACATAGCTACTGAATCAACTGTAATGTGTATAATCAATTTGGAACAAAAATACACAGAAATTTTTGGGATGAAAAGAATGCTAATCCCATCCCACATTAATAACTTTTTTGCTGATAGATAATCGTTTAAATTTAGACAAAACTAACTAATATTGCAACTATGATATAGTAATTAATAAAATAAGTTAAACAGATTTATGTTTTATAATTTACGTAAACATCATTTGGTAAAAAAAAATGCTTTCATATTTCTGAAATATACTTTCTTGTACCTAAAAAAATACTAATTATATGAGACGAGTTGCTTGTTGTTGTCCGCGTTAACATATTTTATAATTATAAGTCTTTAGCTTATTTATATTTTTATGCAATAGTGTGAAGAGTAAGGATCAAGTAATAAATAAAAGTAAAATGAGAAGGATGAGAAATAACCACAGACGCACATTGCGGATGCATCTACAAAAAGATATGCATCTTTCATGAAATTCTCCTTCTTCAGTTGAAATGTGTGGCTGAAAACATTTCTCATTCTTCTTATTTTTATTTTTCTTCTTAGTGGATCAATTGTTTTAGTGTAAATTGTCAAATGCATATATTTTTTCGCTAGAGAAAGAAGAAAAAGTCGTGGCATGCATGAATATAGTCGGTGGTTTTATTAAAAATAAACACAAGCTCATGTCATTTTTTTTATTAGGAAATTCAAAAAGTCTTGCATAAAGTCAACGCTCAACCGACGGCGCTCAACCGTCGGTGCTCAACTGGGGGCCACCTTTTCATATAGGAAATTGAAAAAGCAAACCAAAAGATTTCCCAAATCCAAGTGATCTGACAATTTTTTTTTTTTTCTTTTGCCACTTTAACGATTGAATATCATCAAAAAAAACACACACACAACACACAGTAAAGACACACTAACAGTGCAGATCCAGATGACAAAGTAGACGCAAAAAAATCAAAATGGTAAGTATTCACACTTGATTAATTTCGTTTCTTACTACAACGTAGGGTTTTGTTGCATCCCTTTTGTTGCAACTTAGGGTTTTGTTGCATCCCTTTACATCATGTTTTGTTTTATGTGAAAATTACCAAAAAAAAGGAAAAATCCATACACGTTTGTGGGTTTTTTATAATTTTTTTTGCCTTTTTGAGATGGTTTAGGAAAAATGAATAAAACGATACTGTGTTAGTCCAAAAAAGAGAAAAAATGATGCATAGGAAGACCTAATTTTAAAATGACACTGTAGTTTTCATTTCTCCAGCGGTTGAGTTGATTGGTAAAACGATACTGTGATAGAGCTATATAGGTGTAAGTAACGTATAGAATGCGTTAAATGAGAGGGTTCGAAACTATATTAGTCCCATTTAATAAGAGGTTTAGGGTTAGTTGTCAAATAGGTGTAATTAACGTGTATTGACACTTGATCTAGACAGAATGAACACTTAGTCCTGAATACATCGGTGTCGATGCAACCATTCATATTCTTGACAACCTCTCTTCGAGCATAGATTTGGTTTTCTGCGGACATGCTTTTACTTGTAGATACTTGTAGTTTAGATGTTGTATGCCTGACTTGATGAGTGCTTTTTAAAAGCAAATGATAGTGTGCTTGTAGCAAGTTGTTAATGGTCATTGTTTGTTTTACTTGTAGATACTTCTTGTTTGTTTTAAACTTTTTAATATGTTATTTCTTGTAGGCGTATGATGCTAGAGTTATTGTTAAAAGCAAAGTGCATTACTTCGTACTTATGAAGGATCGATTAGACCAGCCGCGCCGTTCCATGTTTAAAGCCACATGTTTTGGACCATGGCTCGATATTACCTATGTCGATAACGAGGAAGGCCTTGTTCATTACATGCTTCGGAAACAATTCCATCAAAACAATGATAGCTATGATCTTCCACTTGTATACTATTTGAATGGACATTCTCTCTATTTTGGTCGAAATGAATTCTGCCTGGTTACTGGTTTTAGATTTGGTATGGTCAGTTTTAGGAAATGGCGTAGTGGTGATATCCCTTTCCGTAACCGAGTTTTTCCAAACCATGTAGGTCAACATGTTAAATTAATTGATCTATTATCGGTTATTGAAGATGAAGAGCTGTTTCTAAATCTGTCTGATGAGGATGCGATACGGGTTTGTCTGTTGCTAACGCTTGAGGTGATATTAATGGGTAAAGACTTGGGGTCTATCATTGATGATATTTTTCTGAGGATGGTCGAGGATCTTAATGAATGGAATCCTTTGGAGGCAGCTTTATGAGTCTATTAGAAATGTCTCTTCAAATCATCCAGCGGTTTGCCGTCAAAGAATTGGTGATAAAGAATCCAACGATGTTCCTACCTATAGCTTGAAGGGATTCGTTGCTGCTTTCAAGGTTAACACAAAAAAAATTTGCTATCATTAGTTTACTGTTTTTTTCCTTTAATGGTAGGGCTTGAAAATTATCTTCATATGTTTCTCGTCCTCGTAACTTATATTTGTTGTGTTAACTTTTTGTAGATATGGATCATAGAGTGTGCTAACACGAGTAAAAGTAAACAGTGGTGGAACAAGGCTCCAGGGGTGATCCCAAGAGCACTTGCATGGTCGAAACACACACCATTTAGAAAGACTGATTATTTCGACCAACTTTTTGACAAGGTAATTATATATAGTAATTTATTGATTGGTTAACTTTAAACATATACACAATTTTAGATACCATATAACTTATAAATCTTTTTTAAGGACTCAAAACCCAACGTGATTATGCCAACATGCTTTGAGGCGGAAGCTGAATGGTTCACACGAAGCATTGAATTTTTCAAGTGGTATACCCCTAGAGCGCCGCCTCTTGCAAAAGGGGGACCTTGGGATGAACATTTTCTGAAAGTGGCCGCGAATAAAGGTAGGCAGAAAGTGGTATACCCCGAGGGTTATTCAATGGAGAGCATGGGTAAAGATGTAGAAGTTGTTTCAGCTAATGAACGGGTTAAGGCTTTGGAAGCCCGCACTTTGAAACTTGAGACTATTATTCGAGTTAGTTTTTTACCTTTATCAATTCTTGACCAAGTTACATTGCTATCAAACAATTACCATGTGGTATGCTAATACGCGGATTTTGTTTCTAAAAACTTTATTCTGCAGGTCATAATGAGTGACAGAGACAAAATGAACCAAGAAACCTATGAAAAGGTAAGTATAAATTGTATTAATGTGACTATACCTTTAATTCTAATATTCTACTAATAGGTGTTATAAACTTTTGTATGCAGGTTTATGGAAACAAAGTTAACACAGTTGATGGAGACAAAATGAAGAATGATGCATATGAAAATGTAATTAAATGGCATTTATGTGATTATACCTTTCATTCTAATGTTATACTAATAAGTGTCTACCACTTTGGTATGCAGGTTTATGGAGACATAGTTAACACAGCTGACGGAGAACACGTAATTTAATGATATTTTGTTTTGTTCTTATTTCATTTCTGATATAATTAATAACTTGCGATAATAAAAGTTTGTTAACCTTTTTCATATCATCCGCAGCCTGTAGATCTTGCTAATGAGTATTGCAGTCAAGTCAATGATTTTTTCAAGTTGTTTGATAAGCCACATGTTGATGCGGATGGCAAGGTTGATGGATTGGAAAACGTCTCAAAAGGAAAACTTGAGAAAGCTGAAAAACACGAGGAAGAGGAGGAGCAGAGGGGAGCGAGTAAGAAGTTGAGTGTTGAAGCTGAAAATAGATTGAAGGTTATTGAGAAACTGAATTCACCTCCCATGAAAAGGGCTTTGGAGCAGTGCGAAACAAAGAAGAGGAGGCTTGAACATGTTCCTAGGTCACCCTATGTGGAGAAGAGGAGTAAAACTTCTGATGTTACTAGCCTAGAAGATATGTTGAAGGGTCAAAAGTATTTACCTGTTCATACTCCAGTTATGGCTGAGAAGTTAGTACAAGTCAAACCATGGTAGAGGTATGAGAAAGTATTCATTTGCTTTGAAATATCAGTCAGTAGTTAACCGTAAACGTGTAAACGTATTATTACATGAATGATTTACATTGTCTTTATTTTTAGGTTCTAGAACGGCCATACCAAAACATCGATAAAATTTATGTTAACTTTGAAGTTGATCGATTCCTGGTTAAGGACGGGTGGCGTAACTGTGTGTTCCCTTGGTCTGATATCGTTGTTGAACGTCATTTCTGGGGTGCTTTTACCGGTTTCGACGATAATCATAAAGGATGGCTACATGACGAGGTAAAGTAAATTTTATTTACTTTACTCAGTTTTTTATAAAACATGCTTTTGGTTGTCTCTGCCTGCCATTTGATTTTAAGTAATTTTTACATTTTAGTGTTACATGAGATACTAGATATAAGTATCATTAATCCATCATTTACTTTAAGCACTTTAGGTATTTTAGTATAGCATCCACCAAATCCATTAAATTCTTTCTCAAATGACATTATTATTTGTTAAAAAAAAGTGTAGTGTAGCCACAGAGAAGAGTATATTATTCATGACTTCAAAAATTTGTTGCTTTTAGCAGTACAGATTTTACAAGTCTTGATTAACTTGATTTTTTTTCTTGTACACAACAATTTTTTGAACCAGTAGTGATATCATTTGAGAAATGATTTTTGTGAATTTGGTGGATGTTATGCTAAGATGCCTAATTTAGTTGAAGTATTTTGATCCAACTTTCTATTTTGAGTTTCCCCTCGAAAATCCATTGCCATGACGACGTAGCAATGGGTGTTGGTGTAAGCCATTGTACATGTTACGTCGTCATGGGAATGGGTTTTTGAGCAGAGGCTAAAAGTAGGAAGGTGTGGCAATGATGCTTGTCTCGTAACACTATCTTACTTGATATCTAGTACAGGTAGAGAAAATGAAAAGCACGGTTTTTTTTTATAAATGACTGAATATATATGTCAATTTGTTTTACCTACAGCACATTGATCTTTGGATTAGCTACATGTGGCATACCAAACCATCAGATATGGACTGGTCTATGGTAAGCTGCTTTTTCCTACCATTACTGATGAACGGAAGGATGCCTGTCAGGTACGCAAACAAAGAAACTTACCCTCTGGGTTGGGGTGATGTTGAACGAGTTTTCATTCCCATAAATCAGCCAGAAACACATTGGTCCCTTGTTGTGTATCATATCCAGACCGGTCGAGTTACATTCTATGACAGTGGACCTGTATATGATCCTGAGACTCGTCCATTCTATTTGAGTGTGAGGAAATGTCTAGAGACTAGGCTTCCGGAAGTGTTGCAAGAGGCAGGTGTTTTCGAGAAGAAGGGAATTGATCCTATGACCTATAGGATTACTTTTAACAATGCTATGAATGTTCGCAAGCAGGGTGGATTGTATGATGATTGTGGTGTGTGGGTCTGCATCTTCTTATTCAGGTCTGCATCTTCTTTTTAATGGACTATTTGTCATGTTTGAACGTAAAATAGGTGTAGTAGTTGGAAGTGGTATTCTAAGGTGTCGACTGATATATTTGGAAGTGGATTTCTAGTGTGTCGATTGATATAACTGTAATGTGAAAGGTAAAACATGTTTACTAGTTTAGCAGCTACATTAGGTTAGCATTGCTATAGTAGGTGTCCACTCAAAATCACACTCTTAACTGAAGCGTATAAATGTACAGGTTAGGGAATGGCAAACTGTTGGATGTGGATGATCCAGTTCAAGCTGCATTGGCGTACCGTGAAAAAATGGTTAGGTTTTATTACAAGCACAAGATCCATGTTGGCTGAATGTTTTATGTGCTTGTTTTGTTAAACATTTAGCTGTCGAATTTGTAAACAATTGTATGGTTTATGGGTCTAAAACACGTCTGCATGGTATGGTCACTTTTGTGTTTTGCTGCTGGATAACTTGTATGGTGTATGGTGTATGGTTTATTGGCTGAATATTAGATGAATGTATGTATCCCTCCTGGCTAACTTTGGCACCTAATTTTCTGTATATATTTGCTGTTCGTATGTTTCTAAATTGTTTTTTATTCCTCCTGGATTGCATGACTAATAAGTTGCAACATAAGCAGTAGCAAACAAGGTTCAACGTTAAGCGTCTTACATAGTCAAACTAAACAAGTACATTAAGCGTCTTACATCCCGGTTATAATCCAACAGACCCAGAGATTGTTTTACGACAAGTACATATTCAAATTAAACAAAAAACAAAAGCGTCTTACATGATTCCACAGCAACGAAAAAAAGGAAAGTAACAACCCATCAAATGTTTCCGCTAGTTGATCTTACGGGTCAGCCAAGTTAATAGGATCAAAGCTTTGCACCATATCAATCTCCATCGATGGTAGTTCCCTACTTGAGCTTCCTCTATTAGATACATTTCCCTACAAAGTTTCAACATTTGTGAGATTTCTTTCTTCGTTAGTTACCAAGCAAAATTGTGTTTTTTGAATACAAATTTTATTCACTTACATTCTTTTTCTTTGGCAATGGTTCCCTGCATGCTGTTCGCGTGTGTCCAATGGATTGGCACCTTGAGCACCTTACCGGGGTTGGTTCCTCTCCTTGAGATCTTACACGATCTTTGTTTTTGGGTCTTCCAGATTGACGCACTACCAGTATTGGTGGCTTCACAACTTGCAAGCCATCAGGAAGTTCCCAACTTGACATTTCTCCTATAGGATAAACCAATCCTTGGTACGTACCTTCAAGTGTTGTTTTCTTGAACCAATCAAAAGCCAAATGATTACAATCAGACAATCTAAGAAGTCTAGTAACCGCTATCGCATGACCACATGGTATGCCGGAAAGTTGCCATTTATGACAAGTACATGAATTACTAACTAGATCGACGGTATGTTGTTTTCGACGATCATCTACCATGTAGAGTTTAAACTGTTCAATCCCATACACAACCCAGTTAACGCTCTTCAACATTCTGTCTTGTACTTTCGCGTCAGCCCAATCACTAAGTTCTCCCTCGGGTGCATCTGAAATAATTTTTACAAGATAAAATAACAGAATGTTCTCTTCATCTTATATTGACTAATAAGGAAAAAGAAAACATATTTTAAAAAGTCCATTACGTTGATATTTGTGTCGACGGTGACAATACCACCGTTGTAAAAGCTTTCTGTACCACTCCATAAGCATTGTTATTGGTACTTTTCACACATCCCTTGTTAATGCATTTATTGACTCTGCACTGTTTGAAGTCATGTAGTTGTACCGATTACCAGTGCAATGTGCCCTAGACCATTTATCAAACCCAGCTTCAAGAAGTTTGTTGTAATCCGTACCATTTCTATATACCCTAATATCCGAAATCGCTCTATCAAATTCTTCCTCGATGTAAGCTTTGCATGTTTTCCAATATTTTGCCTTTAACTTTCTACTACCGTTCAAACTGCAGTTCATCATCAAATGTCTACAACACTAACCATGAAATGAATTTGGGAAGACCGTGTTACACGCTTGTCCAATAGAATAATGTCTATCCGATATAATAGCCAAACCTGGTCGTTCCCCTATGCATTCTTTCAATTTGGACAAAAACCATGTCCATGCCTCCCGAGTCTCACCTTGACAAACACCGGTAGCAATAGGTATAACTTGATTGTTACCATCCATTCCAACGACAAGAAAATTTGTCCCAAGGTACTTCCCTTTAAGATGTGATGCATCAATTATAAGCAACGGTCGTATATACCGTAAGAAACTCCGAATCTGTTTTATGTAGAAATTATTAGTGACACAAAATATAATATACTAGAAAAAAAACGTAAAAGAATAAAAATGTAAAAAAAAAATACAAATGCTTACCGCAACACCAAATGCTATAAAACAGATTTTAAAGTGTCCTTCATCATCGATATCAATATGTGTTACCGTACCCTCATTTTTCATCTTTAAATTATGACAATAAAATGGCAACTGCCCAAACGAGTCGTTAGGGCAACCATTTACCAATTCCAATGCTCGGTTTCTTCCACCCCATGCTTTCTTATAAGAAATGTCAATTTTATACTCTTGACTAATATCTTCCATTATGTCCTTTGGGGTATAAATTCGACTGCTATCTTTCATCTTGGGTTCGAGTAAATGTCCCAAAAATTTTTTGGTAGCATTACGGTGATTAGGGTGAATTTGTGTTCTTGAACAAGTGTGAACATCGTAAACTGTTCCTAACCTCCATTTTACACATGATTTGTTCATACCAGACAGTATCTTCCATTTGCACCCATCTTGCACACAAATTACATCGTACCTAGACTTATTTGTTTTCCTAGCCTTAAATTCAAATCCATCTTTGATAGCTTTTTTAGCAATTGCAAACATGCATAATTCTTTAGTATCAAATTCATCACCCTCTTTGAGGATGATAGAGCTGTTGTTGTATTTCAATGTATTCGGTATCTTAGTTTCAAGACTTGGTGGATCGGGTGTAGGAGGCATATTTTCGAAAGTATTTGTTGTTTGCCATTTAAGCAGAAATTGATCATTTTGTTTGCCATTTAATGAAGATGTACTCTCAAAATTTTCGAAAATTTCATTTTTTGGCTGGTTTATATAGTTATTGGCACATTCATTGTTAGATTGGTTGAAAT
This sequence comes from Chrysanthemum seticuspe, assembly GCA_019973895.1. NCBI lineage: Eukaryota > Viridiplantae > Streptophyta > Magnoliopsida > Asterales > Asteraceae > Chrysanthemum > Chrysanthemum seticuspe. The sequence goes on along the minus strand of BPTQ01000002.1, from coordinate 190,241,928 downwards.
TGTCAAAAGGTTCGTTTTGTGGTTTTTCCGAATGATTATAAAAACATTGGGGATCAAAATCATTACGAAATAAGGAATCATTAAGATCAAAATCATTAGAAGAAGATGAATTTACCTTTGAACTGTTGACAGTCATTTTGATTAAAAGTTTAGGCAATGCAGCCTTTGGTTTACAAACTTCGTTAACGAAAAATTCAACATCATCGTCATCACCTATGCGGATCGGACCGTGTGGCATTTTGTAAGAAAAACCTAACTCGTATCCTTTGCTAATTTTGAACTTTTTCTTCACAAATGAAACTAACCCAGCATATCTAATATCTCTTCTTAGCGAAACACCATAACTATTGCCATCTTCAAAGACAAGAAACACACGAAATTTTTCCATATGAATGGTATGGACGTGTGAGAATAAGTTTCAATAATTTTCCGTACTAATATATATCTATTGAAAAATTTGGTAAAAGTCGAGCAGTCGATCAGTTATGAGTCGATCAGTGTTTGACGCTCGACTGGTAGTTGGGGAGTTGGATATTTAATTCCACATTTATTAAAACCACCTATGGACATTGACTCACATTTAATACCCATTAAATTTACCAACTAACTCATATTAACTCACATTTAAAATATCATTAAATTATTCAACTACCTCACCACATTAAATAGCCATCTCCCCAACTATCAGTTGAGCAGTCGAGCATGGGACACTTGTCGAAATATGACTTGGGTTGACTGCACGACCGGTGGTTGGGGAGATGGGGATATTTAATGCAACAACAGCTCAACTGCTCAACTGGTAGTTGGGGAGATGGATATTTAGTGCCACATTTAATATAACCAGCAACCACATTAAATTTTTCATCTACCTCACCACATTTATATTACATTAAATATATCCATCTCCCCAACTACCAGTTGAGTAGTTGAGCAGTGAAGCAGTCGAGCACATTATATACACACATCTCCCTGCGTACAAGTTGAGCAGTCGAGCACGTTTATATTGAATCTCAAAGAATCGTATCCCTAAACAAATTCGTATGGATCGATATATGTGTCGATGTGGAGCTGGAAACATAGTGCTACGAAAATCATACAAGGAGCATAGTTATGGTCAACTTTTCTATTCATGTCCTCGTTCAAAGGTTAGATATTTTATGTTTCCCGTATAGTTAAAATGTTATTTCATAACCATCTCTTATTTTAATATTTAACAGCCAACAAAAAAAGAATACGGGTGTAGATTTTTTATGTGGAAGGAAGAATTTGATAACAATCCCGGTTATAATCCTTCACAACAGCCTAATTTTAATTATCCGGGACCTTCAACTCCGGGACCTTCAACTCCACCAGCTTGTACATCTGAACTAACAGAATGTTCCAACTGCAAGTTCAAAGATTTGCATATAAACATGCTAGAGACAAGAATAAAGATGTTGGAGACCAAACTCGAATTGGCAATGAATCCAGAAAACCACGCATGTATGTCAGGTGCATTGCTAAATGAGCTGTTAGATTCGGTAGGATATCTTAGTGTGGGGTAGTAATTAACGTATGTTTAATGTGTTGACTTATGTTCTACGTTAGTCAAATTGGAATCAAATGCGTCTCATCTAGTTATTTTATATCTTATATTGTTGAATACCACATCACATTTAACTAAGTAGATTAAATTATTGAATTAATAAAAAATTACATGGATCAACAAGTAGAAAACTACATTAATTAAAATTCAGATTACACTTCCACTACTTCCAACTCCACTTTCATTGTTAGCAACACTATCCTTGGAGAAAACCTTAACAACATTTTTTAAAGTAATATTAAGATAGTGATTTCCAGATTGTTTAGGAGAAAACACAGAAACGTTACGAAGGATCAAAACAGCCCCGACAGTAAGCAGCTTTTCATACCTCTCGTCATTAACCACTTTGTGATGTATTGAACCTGATATAAAACCTGAAACATCTTTCAATGATACTGTGAGGTCACCCAAGACGTTTGGGGTACAAGACTTAATTATAGCAACAACGTTGTCAAGTTTCCCTTTCTTGGTAAATTTCTCGATATCGGCGAAACAACCAATCATGATACCGCCATCAGGTTTCATATACTCAACTGCACTAACCCATGGCCCACTATTAAAATCGGAATCCTCTCCCACATCATACACTACTTTTCTAATGTACTCCTGTGTCGCCATTATACCATCATCCACACCCACATCATTCGCTGTTTGAACAATACCTGCAGGACCTCGTATTATCGTAACCGGCATTTTAGCATTATTTTGAGTTGTAGTGTTTCCATATGAAAATGGTAGTTGGGAGGTGGCTGACAGTCGGAGATCGGAGTCATCTATATCAAGTAATTCTTCCCAATTTAGGGGTGAATTCATTTTGTTGTATACTTTCTAGAACACTAGAAGGTATATAATTGTTTGTGTGGAAATTCCATATGTTATTAACTTATATTTATATCGACAATCACACAAGAAACATTAAATGGACCATCTCCCAAACTACCATCTCCCCAACCACCAGTCGAGCAGTCGTGCAATACTTAATAAAACGACCATACACTAGCAACATGATACATTAGCAAGATAAGTTAAATATATAAATATATACATATTAATGTTTGAATAACCTGTCTACATAAAACGACCATACTCTAGCATATTAATGTTTACATAACATGTTCACAATAAGCCATTCGTAAATGGCAAACGACCATACACTAGCATACCAACAGTAGCATACCAACAACAGAAGTTATATTGTTTACATAAGTTAGATTGTTTACAGAACTTAAATGTAAAATGTCACTCGGAACTGGAATCTTGTATTTCCATAAATATTCAGCCAAATACTCACGGTAAGCCAAAGCAGCTTGGACAGGATTCTTCACCTTCAATGATAGCTTATGAGACAACCTGTACAAAAGTATACAGACCCAAACACCACAATCCCCGTAAAGACCACCTTGTTTAGGGACATCAGGTGCATACTGAAAGGAAGCACGATAGTTATTGGCGTCGATTTTCTTCTTTTTCATCACCTCACTCTCAACAAGATACGTGGGTAGTTGACAAGCAAAAACTTCCCTCAAAGTTAGCCACCACCTACGTGTTTCAACTTTCGGGCTCCCAAGGCTATCATATAAAGTTATAACACCTGTTTTGATAGATAGTTCGCCCAGGCACCAGTGTGTTTCAGGTTCATTGATGGGAAAGAACACCTAAACATGTAAATAGTTGCATCAGATTCATCGGAAAGCCAAATGATTATATAATGTTTACAATCACAAAAAGTGAACATATGAATTGGAAGTTTGACAGTCAAAAGTAAGGCTCAGATGTTAAAATGTATAAACGGTACAAAAAACCCGCCATGGCTGCAACCACATTCCCTAAGATGTGGCTACCCTACCAAGATACGGGTGTCGTTTGCAGAAAAGGTTCATCATCGCCTGACTAACACAAAACCTGGTTGATGGACCACCCTTGAAAAATTGGCCTCTTTTCGAAATTGTAAGCCCCCAGTTGCAAATCTCAATTTTATATCATTGACTGCTAAAAGTAAGGCTCAGATCATCAAATGTATTATCGGTACAAAACACCCTCCATGGCTGCAACCACATGCCCTAAGGTGTGGCTACCCCACCAAGATACGGGTGTCATTGAATTATAGTCCGATAAACCATTTGCAGAAAAGGTTCATCATCGCCTTTTTCAAACTAAAACTGTTTGATGGGTTCGAAAACGTAAGCCCCCGGTTACAAACGTCAATTTTATATCAGCCGACTGCTAAAAGTAAGGCTCAGATCATCAAATGTATTATCGGTACAAAACACCCGCCATGGCTGCAACCACATGCCCTAAGACTGTGGCTACCCCGCCAAGATACGGGTGTCATTGAATTATAGTCCGATAAACCATTTGCAGAAAAGTTTCATCATCGCCTTTCTAAACCTATCTTGTGGACGCAACCCTTCAATATGAAGGTGTCATTGAATTATAGTCCGAAAACGCTCAACTGCACAAACTACATTCATATTACCAAAAGAGGCCAATTTTCCAAGTATGTGCCATTTTTAAGACTCTTTTCTCATCTCTTTCCCAAAAGAGCCATGCTCAACTGCTCGACTCGATACATATTATGACATGTGGCATGGCCTTGTACTTTTCCAATTGTACACTAAGAGGACACATGAAATCTTTACGCAATCTTTAAAGATGCCAAAGGCCGTGATAATTAATACGTTCTTGCATGTTTTCGGCTCCAGTTCCACAAAAGGCCCTGATCAATAATAGGATGCAATTCTCAAAGAAAGATGGGAAACAGAAGAGGATATTGCGAAAAAGTAATCTGCACCAAATTACTTGCCACAACATTCTCTTCAGTGTCCCATCTTTCTTTGGTGAAATGCATTCTACCGCTGATCAGGGCCTTTTGTGGGACTGAATCTAGCAACATGCATAAAACAAGAGAAACTTACCAAAAGATGTCCAAAATCCAAGGTTAGCATCTGTAAGCATTACGTAAGTAATGTTTGACATTAACAAGGCTCAGATCTAGAAATGTATGAACGGTACAAAACACACGCCATGGCTGTAACCACATGGCCTATGTTGTTGCTACCCGCCACGGCTGCAACCACATTCCCTAAGGTGTGGCTACCCTGCCAAGATACGGGTGTCATTGGAAAGTAAGGCTCAGATCTTAAAATGTATTAACGGTACAACACACCCGCCATGGCTGCAACCACATGCCCTAAGGTGTGGCTACCCCGCCAAGATAGGCGTGTCATTGAATTATAGTTCGATAAACCATTTGCAGAAAAGTTTCATCGTCGCCTGACTAACTAAATTATCGCTACTCTTATAGGACATATTTTAGTCCAAGATACGGTTATGAAATTGTAGTCCAATAAACCATTTGTAGAAAATAGTCATCATCGACTGACTAAAGCATATACAATTTATGCACATTCAGTGGCTTACTTTTCACTTAGAAAATTGATAAAGCAAACCAAAAGATTTCCCAAATCCATGTGAACCAAAAAAACACGCACACAACACACCCGTGGCTTAACCAAAGCAAGGCTCAGATCAGCAAAACAACATCAGGATGTAACCACCCATGGCTGCAAAAATAATGCTATAAAATTGCCATGCCAAGATATGGTACATCGCATCATTTGATTCATCGTCATCACAACCTCTTAATTCTCGCATTATTGTTGCCAGTCAAAAAGCAAACCAAAAGATTTCCCAAATCCAAGTGATCTGACACTTTTTTTTTCCTTCTTTTTTTTTCTTTTGCAACTTCAACGATTGAATATCATCAAAGAAACACACACACAACAAGGCTCAGATCAGCAAAACAACATGAGGACATAACCACCCATGGCTGCAAAATAATGCTATAAAATTGCCATGCCAAGATATGGTACATCGCATCATTTGATTAATCGTCATCACAACCTCTTACATATCACATCACTGTTGCCAGTCAAAAAGTTTTTTTTCTTTTTTAGTCTATTTGAAATGATAAAAGATTTGACAATAATATATAGAGTATATATCAGGTATTGTTGATCAGGAATATTTGCATGTGATTTTTAGATTTTCAACTGTCAGTTTTGACAATAATATAGGTCAGGAATCAACTGTCATTCAAAACCAAACAGTATTGATATGGCCTTTGGTAGGTGTGGTTTTTCCTATTTAAGAGTGGACACACTTAATTCAGCATTAACCCTACTTCACTTTATTCTAAATATGTCAAAACGTAAAAATACAAAAGTTACATTCAAGGCTGATGCTGATGATATGGAATGGTCAATCAAGACACTAAGAGAGGTCATATTTCCTGAGATTGAAGAGAGATATGGCCCAAATGCTGAACCAAGGGACCGATTACCAGCTAAAATTCTAGAAGAGCTAAGACAACAAGTTTACATGGATCAACAAGTACAAGGTGGTAAACCACGTGGTACTATTAACATTAAGGTACCACATTGCGAGAAAGGCAATTCAGCCTATAAAGATGTAACAAAAGAAACAAGGATCTGACAATTAGGGGCCATAGTTGTCTAGGATCTTTTCATCTACGGGACGTAAATCTGTTTGCCATTTATGTTCTTCGAAATCTTTTGTACATTAATTGTTAAATACCAATGCTTATTTAGAAGTAAATCTGTTTGCCATTTATGTTCTCACATAGTCTTAACAATCATATAAAAGTTAATCTGTTTGCCATTTATGATCTCGTAACATTGGAGATTTGATGTGACACTTAGTGTACAATTGGAAAAGTACAAGGCCATGCCACGCGTCGTAATATGTATGAAGTCGAGCAGTTGAGCGTGGCTCTTTTGGAAAAGAGATGATTAAAAAGTCTTAAAAATGGACCACACTTAGTTGTGAATGGCCTCTTTTGGTAATTTTCTCGGAAAGAGAAAATTAACGGTACAACACACCCGCCATGGCTGCAACCACATGCCCTAAGGTGTGGCTACCCCGCCAAGATACGGGTGTCATTGGAAAGTAAGGCTCAGATCTTAAAATGTATTAATGGTACAACACACCCGCCATGGCTGCAACTACATACCCTAAGGTGTGGCTACCCCTCCAAGATACGAGTGTCATTGAATTATAGTCCGATAAACCATTTGCAGAAAAGTTTCAACATCGCCTGACTAACTAAATTATCGCTACTCTTATAGGACATATTTTAATTGATCAAAGATTGCTTCCAGGCAGATTAATATATATCATAATATGTGATAATTAAATAAAGAGACACCTTATTGACGCCTTCACGAAACCACGGGATGCCGTTCGTCACTCCGTCTGCATAATAGAGCGGCATTTGCTCGTCAAGGATCATTGTCGCCCAAAATGGGCTAACCATGACCCAATTAGCATCATCAGGTCTAAAATGCATCATTATATCCACAAACAATCCAACATGCTGTGATTTCAAAATTGAAACAGATCATCTATTAGGTACGAACCACCCGCAATAAAGCTTTGAACTATATACTTGTAATAAATACGTACCACATCACTTAGCCAACCCCTGTGTCCCTCGTCTCTGCCCAATAATCCTAGCCAAAACTTCGGATTTGCAGTCGTCCCTCCGCCGCCCCATGGGAACATAAACAACTCCTTGTTCTTATTCTTTTTTTGTTTATCCAAAAACAATTTTATTTCTGGATGCACAAAAGGTCTGAACATTGTCCCTGGACCAGTACGACATAGATTCTGCATTTGGGCAATGGAAATAAGGATTATAATAAAGTTATAGAAGCTATATCATTGTTATTATCATTATAAAAAAATGTTATCACTAAAATACCTCTTTGAACGGTTTGAGTTTGATTTCTTTCCCATCCGGTCCAATGACAGCGGGAAATACAGGTTTCAAATGTTGCCTTAGAGACCTTCTTGGTGTGGTCGAAGGTTGCTGCGTATATGGGGATTGAAGGAGCTTGCTCTGCTTCCTCTCCCGTTCAAAAGGAACGCGTACAGTTTTTACCTTCTTTTCATCACAGTCAAACGCGTCAACATACTTCACATCAACAGGAGTGCTAATTCCAGGGCTAGAGACAGACTCTGGCATCACTTGAACATGTTGGTCCTCGTCAAAAAGAAGAACATCCTGAAAAACAATTTATCTTGAGTGAGTACTGGTTAAATTTTTATTAGATTTACATCTTCAACAAATATTTACCGGATTAAAAGGAGAGTCTGATATTTGTGCCTCAGTCATCACGACATTCTCATCCTAAAAAACAGGAGACTGTGAGTTTTGTGCCTCACTCGTCACACCCTTCATTTGCATATCTTCATCAACTTTTACACTATTCTCAACCTGAAAAACAAAAAAACTTTGTGACAATATCATGTTTGAGTGAATGTCATGTTCATTTTTTTATTTTATTATATTATAATGTTCCGAGTATACTCACCATGCTTACAGGAGACTGTAAGTTTTTGTCGTCACTCATCACGGCCTTCATTTCCACATCTTTATCAACTTTAAGAACATTATCAACCTGAAAAGAAGTTTACTTTGTGTTAATGTCATGTTCGTTTTTTTTAATTTAAGATAATATATTAACATGTTCAAAGTATATTTACCTTGCATAAAGGAGAATGTAAGTTTTTGTCCTCACTCATCAGATCCACATGTTCAACATGTTCAACTTCACAGCGAGTCTCGACCTATAAAAAACATACATATTTTTTAATGTGCGTGTTATCAGATTAAAAGGTGAATCTATCATTATATTAAGCAGACAACACATACTTACCGGAAAAAGAGGTGAATCTATCTGTTGGGGCTCGTTCATTTCTTGCTTGTTTGGCACATCTTGATCAACGTCACAAACATTCCCATCCTAATCAAATGCACGTGTAAATTTCTCGAAATTTTGGGTATGTATTAACTCATAAGATTGATATGTAATTCCTATCATACATTACCTGAACATCTGTATGATCTTGCTGTGAATCAAAAAACTCATTTATTACTTCTTGCACTTGTTGTGAAGATAAATCGTTCTTAGAACTAAATATATCATCTTGCACATTCAGATTTGCATTAACATTAACATCCTTCACAACATCATCTACATCCATATCATCGTCATTTTGAGCACCCGTCTGAAAAATAAATATATACTTATGTTAAGTACTTGGTCAACTAATTGATGTGTACTGAATACAGAAAAAACCATTGTTATAACAAACCTTTGAATCATCATCTACATCCATACTACCATCATTTTGAGTACCGGTCTGAAAAAATTAAAAGTTAAATTACATTTGTTAATTAGGATCGGAGATTTATTACTGTCTACATAAATAATATGGTTTTATTATACATAACAGTTACAAAACCATACAAACTCAAACATACAAACAAGTACAGAAAACCTTAGAAGCTAAAATACAACCAACTAGATAAAAACATACAAACTATAACATACAAACAACTTAATAAACTGAACAATCTGGATGCGTAAGCAGAAGTAGCGATTCGTTGAAAGGACTCATGAAGAAGGACCCTGTGTCTCCTTCAACACGAAGATTAATTAATTCTTGTGATCGAACTTGGAAGACTTCAAGAGTGTGATCCATTTGGTAAGGCTGATCAGATTCAAAAACTGGATCCCCGATCTTCGTAAATCCAATTAATTTTAGTAAATGAGGAGTGAAAATGTTAAATAGTGTTTTAAAGGATTTTATATTGTTACCATCCAACAATATCTCCCATAAACAGGCCATGTGCCACTGATCTCCAATCATGTTGGAAAAAATGACAAGAGAGTCTCTTAGTTTTAAAATATAGAAAGGTCTTGCAATCCGATTAAGTAAGCTGTAAGGTATATCTAATACCGAAAAGTTGTGGTTAACCAAATCAAAAGAGACAATCATATAAGATTTTTTAGATGAGCCTAAAGTCCGTTGAGAAGCCACCCAGTAAATAAAACTACCTAATACAACCTGACTTGACCGTTTAAGTCAGAAGGACTAACAATGCATATGTTGACTTTCTAACTTCTTCCAGCGCTTGGAGCTCAATGTAAACACTGAAACATTCCATGTTCCGTGTCCATCAAGCGGATATGAAATCATTAAAATGGTAGGGTCAAAAGTGACTGGATTAACACCAAAACCGATAACTACTTTATCAGATTCAGATTGACTTAAACAACCAGGGAGAACTATAGAAACTGATTTTCTTATTGACGGGTTCCAAAGAACAGCCATCTTATAAGAATCAGAAAAACACCACAAACCATGAGAGGTGCCAATAGGCAAAAGATTCAAAAACATGAGACTTGTATTATAGATGACTTTAGGAAAACTTGGAAAAAAGAGACGTCGTTGGAACAAATTGACATTATCATCAACAAAAGATAAAAAATGTGACTCAACAAATCCTTGCTGATAGTGAATAAGGAAACTACAAGGCACAGACGTATGAACACCGAAACCAACAAGGAATTTGGAGCTGTCGATGAACGACTTCCATGTCTTTGAAACAGTTCTAAACTGAAGTAAAGCATGTACAGGAAGTTTAGAAATGATTTCCGTTTGAATTTCGAAGGTAATGTTGTCGGACATATTTTAGAAACAGTGGAAAATAAAGACTGTCAATGTGTAGAATTATGAATGTGTAGAAGTGTAGAAGCCTTATTTATAGAGTAAGTAGTTTAGGTGAAGTTAATGAACTAATAGTGTAGGTGAAGTTATTAAATACAAAACACTAGTGTCATAAATGAACTATACTAGTTTAGGTGAAGTTTTTATTAACTTTTACAAAAACTAAAAATTTATAATTTACAATTTACTTTTTATTACTTAAACGCTACAGATTTTAACAACATAAACTATAGTAGTTTACGTGAAGTTTTTAAAATGCATATCCAAAACAATATCATACCACATAAAACACGTATGAATAATTAATACATCAAATGAGTCGGCATAGAAGCAAAACAAAATATAGAAACAGATTAAAAGGATTGCAAGAAATATAACCTTTTCGGCAGACACGCGTGCAGTATCAGATTCACCCCCATTCTTCTCACTAACCCCATCAAGCTTCAAATTCGTATGGATATATTTCTGAAGTTCATCAATTTGCCGTTGCATATTAGCCATCTGATCTAAAACTGTTGCACTAGGTGGCAATTCTCCATCCATACCCGGAATCAGTCTATCCCAATCAGGCCTCAAATGCTTGACAAATTTATGTAATTGATTAATTTGTTGTTGCATTTTAGCCATCTGAGCAACAATTGTTGCTGTAGATGGCATAAAATCCCCCATATACGGCATGCCTTGCTGCGCCTTCCTAATGACCGGTGATGTATCTGCATTTGAGACTGAACACCTTCTCCGTGGTCTCAACTTCTCCGGTCGACGGGATCTATTGACTGCTGGTGTATCTGCGTTATACTTCTTGAAAAAGTCTAAACTAGATGTCCACCAAAGTTCTTTCATCTCAATCACTGCATATAAAAAAATTATTATACGCTAACGCAAAGACCTTCAAAAATCATAAACAATTTTTCAAAAAGAGTAGAGTATAACTTGTCGGCACAAGGCGAACCATTTCTGCATTACGAAAAAGAAGATCATAATCGGTCTTCTCAAACCTGTGTGCATCCTCCCACGCAACACCCCGAGGGATCACATTATCTTCTTTAACCCACCAATTTAGTGAATTGCGGCAGGTTTCCAAAAGCCAAATCTGAAGGGATTATTATTACTATTAGCATAAAAATTACTACACTAAGGTTCATGCTACAATACTGATTTAAATTGTTAGTATTTAAACAATAGTTACGCACCTTCAAAGCGAACACAAATCCATTCAATGTATAAGTTGCAATGTAACCATCGCCCTTAGTAGCCTTTTCAGTCAAATGTCTATCTCTAACCTTTGAGATAGCATTACAAATCTTATTGTGAAACTCAACCCAAATGTACTCGCCCCATGGAAATGCATTCCATGCATAAATGTCATCTACTAAAACCAATATCTCAGGGGACACCAAATTTCTTTCCTGTTTGCCGATAAAAACGTTCTCTAACATCAAAACCAGACAAAGGCGAACAACATCATCATCTGAAAGTTCATTAAACTCAACTTGATCACTAAGAACCCTAACTAGTTGTTCAGCTTTTATATTGCTGATTCTCTCGTTACGCCTCTCTTTAAGAAAACTTAGCATACGTTTACCAAATCCAAATTCCCGTTTTTTAAATTGCTCTAAAGAAACATCACCAAAGCGAAGACCTAATACTAGACACATATCTTCACGACCAAACTCTAAGTTGTGTCCCCAGATATCAAAATACAATGGAGTATTTATATTAGGGTTTTCAACAAAGCGTTGATGTTGGAGCAAATAATGAAGCAAATGGTTATCAAGCTCGTGTGTTTTTATGTCTAACCATTTCCCGAAAACCGTGCTTTTAAAAAGTTCAAGACGATCGGGATTGAAACTCAACTTTTGACTTATAGTTTTGATATAGTGCAACTTTGATGTAGCACTGAGCTTCGCAGAATACACCTATATACACACAAAAAAAATAAGAAAACATTAGATGCATACACATATTAGCATATGTTATAAACTTATGAGCAATAAAAATATACGAATGACCAATATCTTAATAACCTAAACATCTCACGTATGCAGGTGTCCAATTTTTCAGATAATCAATACATTTTAGATATGTTAAGCACAAAAACGTGGGTTATTGTGCAGAAAAAGCAAACCCTAACATAGTTGGTTTTCTCAAACCTAGAATAAGCATACCCTAACATGTATACTAACATAGTCGGTTTTCTAACAATAATAGTAACAATAACCACAATTAACATCAAATAACCCTAAAAAATTTTAAAACCCCTAAAAAAAATTTATAATCAAAGTTACTGTACAAATCGAAAAAAATCGATTAATAATCAAAGGGTATAAAATAGATGTATGTGTTACTGTGCAAATCGCACTTTTTACTTACTTGTCTAGAAGCCATTATCATATAATCGAGTCGAACATCAACGGATCTGGTCTGGAAATGATCTAAACAACAAAACGGGTGTTGTGTGATCAAAGTTTCGTGACTTTTTTTTTCTAATCCATGCACTGTTAGTGTGTGTTTACTGTGTGTTGTGTGTGTGTGTGTGTTTTTAGATGATATTCAATCGTTAAAGTGGCAAAAGAAAAAAAAAAGAAATAAAAAATTGTCAGATCACTTGGATTTGGGAAATCTTTTGGTTTGCTTTTTCAATTTCCTAAGTGAAAAGGTGGCCCCCAGTTGAGCACCGACGGTTGAGCGCCGTCGGTTGAGCGTTGACTTTATGCAAGAAAACAAAATAAGAGTTTTCTTTAAGATTTGATGTGACACTTAGTGTACAATTGGAACAGTACCAGTAAATGCCACGTGTCGTAATATGTATGGGGTCGAGCAGTAGAGCAGTTGAGCGTGGCTCTTTTGGGAAAGAGATGAGGAAAAAGTCTTAAAAATGGACCACACTTGAAAAAATGACCTCTTTTGGTAATTTTCTCAAATATTAAACTAAAAACATACATACATACATAGTTAGCTAGGATGGAAAAAGTCTATGAGTTGCCATGCTTCGTCTCCACTAAACCATCACCATTGGTTCCTAGAGCTATTTCATTTACATACCCACTATCATCACCTCACCTCTACAATTTAGAGGATTTGCCTCCTAGGCCGTCTCATCCGCTTCCGCCGACACATTTTCCTCATTAGGAGGAATAATGGTACAAAATCAAGGTGTTGAGTCAACACTTGCTCCGGCTTCCTTTTCTCCGTTTCCATCATATAATCCCATTTGGATTATGAGAAATCATCAAAGTCAACCACCCGACCATATGGAAGTTGACACTTCTCTACCACCACCATCATTCTTGGTCGAGCCATTCTCAAATGCGCCTCTACCAATCCCTCCGCCGTTTGAGGTTCCCCAACCCGCTTCACTTGATCCTTTGTATCAAGCCATTTCTATTCTTCCACCACCACTACTTAGCCATGACAAAGATTGCTATCATTGTCAACATGTTGAAAGTTTGATACATGAAGTACGAGAAGATCAACGTTTCATGTTCTATCACCTCCTCGAATGTTTCGACGAGATTAAACCTAAACAAACTTGAGCTAGAGGATTTTAGTGGTGTCCTAGTATCAAGCGTTAGTCTAGTAATTCCAAGTCATGTATCGATCATTTTCTTAGTTTTTAGAATCATGTATATCATATCTCTACTTTTCTTAAATGAAAATACATGCTACTTGCTATTTTTCTGAGTATATGATTATTTGTATAAATCATACCTCACTTTGATATTAACATAACTTGTTATATCACCATTGCTGAAATTGATCATCAGCCAGACGGATCCCTTACATTTGCCTAGACGGATCCCTACTAGGAGGGAACCGTGGGATCCGTGAGATAAGAAACTTTTTTTTTTCTCTACTAACTTGGATCATATTTGCAGGAAATTATGCATTATACTTGTTCTTCTAACCTTTGTTTTGTAGTTGTTCAATTTACACATGAAGACTTTGACACCCTAAAGCTAGGGGAGCTTTGTGTCAAAGTAATACATTGCAAAATTACTTGCAATCTTAGGTTTACATTTCATGACATCCCTTTGCAAAGTTGCAATAATCAAGGGGGAGCAAATTCGTCACTTAGACGAAATCTTTTGCAAACTTAGTTGCAAACAAACTAGCTTAGTATTACTTTCTTGACGCCCTTACATAGGGATGGACTCGTCAAGGGGGAGTAAAGACGAGATCCTTTCCCGTTACTTGCTCTCTATTTCTTTTTATTTCGTTCACATGTTTTTCTCAAAAACAATGTGTTGCTTTCTTTCGAAGCTCTTTTTGTTTCGACAAAAAGGGGGAGAAAAAAGTAAAACTACAAAGTCAAACTTTTACGAATTTTAGCTTTTCCTTAAAATAATTTTATGTTTTGTCATCAACAAAAAGGGGGAGATTGTTAATACAAATAAGCCGTAAAAACGTTTATTTATATTTTACGATCTTCTAATGTTTTGTCTATAACAAACGTAAAATCATTTTAACGAAACAAATAAAATAAGTAAATGGTTTGAACTAATAGTTTCTAACATATTCACATTTTCACATAAAACACTAAAACAAGTATAAGTGATTTTATGATTTAATATTACATATGTACAACAACTAGTGTTTACATATTTGGGTAAAATATACACATAACTAGTATGTAGTATATTGGGTAATATAAATGGGTAGAAACTTAAGCATCATAACCCATTGGGCAAATACATTGAATGTAGTTGGGTACAACCCAAAGCCCATGACCCATGGAGCTTGACCCATAACCCATTGCATGACATCATGCTTATATCATATATGGATAATATCCATAACCCATGGATCAACCCATACCCAAGTGACTAAGTGCATTGCACTCAAGAGATACATTGTATCTAGCCAAAGATCCATGGATCAACCCATGACCCATGACCCATAACCAAAATACCCATGGGTAAAGAGGAGCGTCCCACGGATCCCTAGCAATACGCTAGACGGATCCCTTGTGGGAGGGTGGGATCCGGGGAACAGTAGAATTTTTCCTCTATAAATAGTGAGCCATTTCCTCATTATACCTCACCACTTCACACATACTTTCTCCAAGTATTGTATCTCTCTAACCTCAGAACCAAAGAGATCTATGTAGTTTGTCTTTTGTTTTTGTGTGATCTTCTAGGTTCCTCTTAAAGGCGAGATCACCACTTCTTGAAGTCAAGCAAGCTCAAGTCTGTGAGTTGCCATGCTTCGTCATCATTAAGATAACTGAAGTTCTCTTATTGATAGTTCTTTCTTCCTCCATAGATGTTGAAGGCATTAGTGAAGGATGCCGAAAGAGTCAAGACGAAAGCATTAGTGAAAGATGCTAACCGTCCGTGTCAAAGCATTAGTGAAGAATGCTAAAGGTGTCAAGACGAAGGCATTAGTGAAAGGTGCCAAGCGTTGTGTCAAGGGCATTAGTGAAGGATGCCTAGGAATCAAATCAAGTGGCATTAAGGAAGAATGCCAAGGTTGTATAAACGATAAGGTGCATCGTTATACATATATTATTTGTTTAGATCCAAGGATGGTGATATCCTTGATGGTGTTGTAATAAGGAGTGGATCTCCTTAAGATTAGGTGTTGTGTTGTGATGGGTAGTAGTTCCTCCATAGTAATGGAACTAGGTGCTTAGCCTAGTACCTAATAAAGGGTAGGCGACGTTGTGATAGGATTAGTTCTCCTTGGAGTGAAAGAACTCGGTGGTTAGCCTAGCACCGTATAAAGGGTAGGCGACGTTGTGATAGGTGTGGTTCGCCTTGGTGTGAAAGAACTCGGTATTTAGCTTTGTACCGAAAAAAGGTGTAAGCGACGTTGTGAAGGCTTCTCCGCCATAAGGAGATTGGTGTAGTGTTTACGAACTCTCGAGTAGGTGACTCGGGGAGTGGAGTAGGGCAAGGATGGTGTCCTTGTAGCCGAACCACTATAAATACTTGTGTCGTGGTGATGTGCTTCTTACTCTTTATCTTTCATTACACGTTTATATATCTATCTATCAACGTCCAACATAAACAACCAAATAGATTGACATAAGTCGGTCTAAATATTCAAAAGGAAGTTTTAAATTGGGAAAACTATTCAACCCCCCCTTCTAGTTTTCCACACATAGGTCGATCAAGATAGAATTTTAAGGGTTGGTTGCATTTTTAGGATCATAGATTGGTTATTAATCCGAACTATCATGGACTTGTGTTCGAGTAGTTAATTATAGAGTTTATTACAATAATAAGTTACACAAAGAAAAGAAAAATGAGGAACACAATTATCGATACCAATTAAAGATAAAATACACCAGTTGTGAAAATTTAAATCATCGATGTAGTATTTGTTTTCATTGATTAAAATTTAACTAAAAACATCCTGGAAGAAGTATATTTATGCATTATTAAGTTTAACAACGGTTTACATGGTGTCTACAATACAAATGTTTATAACAGAATAAGACATTATTAAATCACGAATACATTTATGTAAGAATGAAAGCATATAGTAAGATTTGTTGAGGAGAAACTTTGAAGTAAGGAAATAATGTATACATGTATCATTTGGAAATATTGAAGATATGACTCTTTTAGTTATAGACCGGCGGTGGTGGAGAACTATAGTAGTAAGTGGGTGGAGGAGGTGATTTATAAACATATGGAGATGGAGGTGAAGGTGATGGTGGAGGAGGAGATTTGTATATATACGGAGGTGGTGGGGATGGCGATGGTGGGGGAGGTGACTTATAAATATATGGAGGAGGTGGAGATGGTGATGGCGGGGGCGGTGACTTGTAAATGTAAGGAGGTGGCGGAGATTGGGATGGTGGAGGTGGGGACTTGTAAACATACGGAGGAGGTGGGGATGGTGATGGTGGAGGTGGGGACTTGTAAATGTATGGAGGAGGCGGGGATGGTGATGGTGGGGGAGGAGACTTGTACACGTATGGAGGAGGTGGAGATGGTGATGGTGGAGGTGGGGACTTGTAGACATACGGGGGCGGTGGTGATGGTGATGGTGGGGGAGGAGACTTGTAAACGTATGGAGGTGGCGGGGATGGTGATGGTGGGGGAGGAGACTTATATACGTATGGAGGTGGTGGTGATGGTGATGGTGGAGGAGGAGACTTGTATATATATGGAGGTGGTGGGGAGGGTGACGGAGGAGGAGGAGACTTGTAGACGTAAGGAGGTGGTGGAGATGGTGATGGTGGCGGTGGAGACTTGTACACATACGGAGGTGGAGGAGATGGTGACGGTGGTGGTGGGGATGTGTAGCGATATGGAGGTGGCGGAGATTTGTAAAGATATGGTGGAAATGACCATGTATTTTTCACTGGTGGAGGCAATTTCCAATCACCATATGGCCACGGTGAATCATGTTTATAAGATTCTTCAGCAACAACATTTGCAATCAATAAGAAAGCCAAAGCATATACAAGTTGAGGCCAATGCCTCAGCACACTAAGGCTTCCCATGCGAAGGCAGCCTCTTGTAAAGTTCTACTTTAAAACCTTTGAGAGAGTATTGAACTTGTTTGCTAGAATGGTAAGAATGGAAGTCTATTTATACAAGTCATCTATATTTGTTTAATGCATTAAACAGGTCGTCAAAATAGCTTTGCATTGTGTTTTTTATATTTAATGATTAGAACGGAAAGACGGACTATATATCACGTATTCTTCTAGTTTTTTAGGACATGGGTTTGAATGATTCCACCAATGAGTTTTTGAGGTGAATTATGAAGACAAAGTCGAAGAGTTGGTTAATTAGCTTTTAAGTACTCTAGTTGGCAACCAATTTGCTCCAATGGAACATAGTGAACACAAAGGTTGATTAAGAAAACATAGCTACTGAATCAACTGTAATGTGTATAATCAATTTGGAACAAAAATACACAGAAATTTTTGGGATTAAAAGAATGCTAATCCCATCCCACATTAATAACTTTTTGCTGATAGATAATCGTTTAAACGAGAAAAACAGGAAACAAAATCGTTGGTGGGTCACTTAATTAGATCCTAATACGATAAACACATCTTTTGACGTATGATTAAATTCATTTTTGGAGAAATGGATGTCGTGTGGATGTCATCCTTTAAAGATTCTTAGTGAAAGGTGTTTTAATTTGACTCGACTCTTTTTGAGCAATGAAATTTGATGGTTTTTAAAAACCGAACTCAAATAACTGGCCGACGCTAAAAATCATGGTTTAGGTTTTACATTTTCAAAAATCTATTTTTTGTGTTTCTGTTTTGTCTAAAAACCGAATCGTAATAACCAAATCGAACAGATTTTAATAATATAATAATATATATTTAATATAATATAAATAAATCACTAAATTAAATATATCAAATTTACAAATTCATATTTTATTTTGTGGATAGGTTGAGAATATATTTGTCATAACTTTTATGTGTATGCATAACACGTATGCTCTTTTACTTGATAACGAGTGTGGAAACCCGCGCGATGCAGCGGGATTGCTTTTGTAGACGTGAATTTGGAACTGATGAATGACCGGAAAATTTGTTTGTCAATTAATTCTACAGGACTTACTTTGCAACGACATTTAAACCTTAGGGACTATTTTTGCCAAATTGCTATAGATAGCGATTAATGATACAGGACTTATTTTGCGACGACACTTAAACCTCAAGGACTATTTTTGCCAAATTGCGAAAGATAGCAATTAATGTTGCAAAAAAATGTCTTGCTCTATAGTATATACGAGTGTGGAAACCCGCGCGATGCAGCGGGATTGCTTTTGTAGCCGTGAATTTGGATAGGGACTATTTTTGCCAAATTGCTATAAAGGACTTACTTTGCAGCGACACTTAAACCTTAGAGACTATTTTTGCCAACTTGGACTTACTTTGCAGCAACAACACTTAAACATCAGAGACTATTTTTGCCAACTTGCGAAAGTTGGCAATTAATGTTAAGTGAACCTGCTTTTGACAAATGGCGTGTGGAGGCCTAATGCCCCGCCTAATAGTATATATAATAATTTAGACAAAACTAACTAATATTGCAACTATGATATAGTAATTAATAAAATAAGTTAAACAGATTTATGTTTTATAATTTACGTAAACATCATTTGGTAAAAAAAAATGCTTTCATATTTCTGAAATATACTTTCTTGTACCTAAAAAAATACTAATTATATGAGACGAGTTGCTTGTTGTTGTCCGCGTTAACATATTATAATTACAAGTCTTTAGCTTATTTATATTTTTATGCAATAGTGTGAAGAGTAAGGATCAAATAATAAATAAAAGTAAAATGAGAAGGATGAGAAATAACCACAGCCGCACATTGCGGATGCATCTAAAAAAAGATATGCATCTTCCAAGAAATTCTCCTTCTTCAGTTGAAATGTGTGGCTGAAAACATTTCTCATTCTTCTTATTTTTATTTTTCTTCTTAGTGGATCAATTCTCATTGTGTAAATTGTCAAATGCATATATTTTTTCGCTAGAGAGAAGAAAAAGTCGTGGCATGCATGAATATAGTCGGTGGTTTTATTAAAAATAAACACAAGTTCATGTCATTTTTTTTATTATTATTATTTTTTTATATATACATGTAGATACATACATGTAAAAATTACAATACCAAAATATTAAACTAAAAACATACATACATACATAGTTAGCTAGGATGGAAGGATGCATTATATGTTTAACGATATAATGCGATTATTCTTTTTTCTTTTTTTTTTCTTTTTTTATAAAGAAAAATTTTCACAAAAATAGAGCAAAAGCAACATCAACTTGAAGAAACATCCAAAAATACATTTACTCGAGTAATCTATTGGTGAAAAACTTTGTAATTTTACATATATATGAGATTAAAAGTCGTTGATGGTGCTATTTGTATGAAAGATAGTGACAGTTTATCGTAATAACAATTTTGTTAATTCGCTTGTTTAAGTCACAGATTCAACAATATGCCACAAAGTTAAGGCAAGTCGGAAATAAGTAATATCTTCGGTCAAAAAACGCAAATTTCCCAAATAACATTACTTTAATATGCTATTAAATCAAGTAATTAGCAGTCAATTTGATTTGTTCTCGTACTACTTGTCTTATGATGAATTTACCAATTCTTACAATAGTGAATTTTGGTAATATGTCCCAATCCAACTCTTATTGAAAGCCTTGACTTTTACAACATGTGAGAGGAAAGCCAAACACTTTGTACTTGGCATGCACCATTGGACAAAAGACCAAGTAAATTTGCAGTTGTTACCAACAACCACATTTTTTAAAGTATTAAGTTTATATGAGTTGGACAAAGTTGTCTAGTCAAATTGGTTATATGCTTCATAGATGCAACTCGTATTGTATAGTAGGTGTGTGTTAGAAGCTCATTTTTTATAGACTAATGTGTTTTATATTTTAATTAGCTACTACGTAGTACTCCAATATTTTAATTAGCTAGAATACAAGAAACTTGATTAATTGATGACGCTAGATATTATTAATCATGGTTTTAATTAGCTCCAATATTTTAAAACATGATTTTATAATCGATTCGATCGAGTCGGCGGTTCACCGGATCACCGGTTTGACCACCGATCAACCCGGTTTTCTACGAATATAAAAACATAATTTTGAAAAATAACTAATTGGTATTTAATCGTCATCAAATTCACACTAAGATCTTAAATATGTCATTTATACATAACATTTCCACACGGATTCAACAACTTAGATTAAAAACATACATGTGAAAACAAGTTAATTAAGTGTTTTTTGTAACCAAAATATCATTGTAACTATCTGCCGCTATAAAATTTGTTGCTTTACATGGATACTCATTTAGTGTTTCTTTATAGTTGCACTAGAGTATTAATTGTAGTTGAAATTTTGTATAACAACGTTAAAGAGAGGTTATGTTATCAAATTATATAAGCTCACTATATGGGTCTATAATCTAATTGTTCTATTTATTACAACTAGACGAATACCCGCGTAAAATATATGTGTTCAATTTGTAGTCATTGTGAGAAAAAAGTTATGGGTTATAAACGAAAAATGATAAAAGTTTGAGGATTTGAGGATTAAACAATATTTAAAAGTTTGAGAATTTTGTTATCATTTTTAAGTTTTTCAAGTTTCAATATTCAAAAAAAGTCATCCGCCCTTTATATATAGTATAGATATAGATTATGCTAACTAAGTTCACTAATAAAACATAAATAGGCATTTCGTAGAGATGTAAATCAGATATAGTAGACGAATACCCGCGCAAAGCGATGGTTTATAGTGGGAAATAGTTATATTTGCGAACTTGTGTTTTGATGTGACCCTTAATATAACACTTACGAGTTTAATTTGTAGTCATTGCGAGAAAAAATATATATGAGTTATAACCGAAAAATAATAAAAGTTTAAGGAATACAATGTTTAAATTATTAATTTAGTAGTGGATGTTGTTACCATTTTTTATCAAATGTATTTTGAAATTAATTTATATTAACTTAACTATGAATTACCATAACAGTAAAAAGAAATTTACGGTGTTTATATAGTAAAAATTAAAATAACTTTTTGGAAACAATTAAATATATATTAAACAAATTATTTGTCGTCTAAAACCGGTTTATAGCATTTGGGCCTCATATGCTGATTTCCTAAGATACGGTTTATAGTATTTGTGCTTCATGAATTGATTTCCTAAGACATGGTTTATAGCATTAATGCATCTGAGATGACAAAAAATGTTGTGCTTAGAAAAGTTTTAATTTCTATTACAAATTGTCATTTACGATTAAAGTTTAAGAAGAAGCATTAAGGGGTATTAATAAGGTATTTGAAGTTTCACTGGGAATGACTAATTTAGTCATACACCCGTGGTTAATTTGTATTGTTTAAACCATGTATTTTAGGGTAAAAGCCATAAAATAACAACGTACTTTCTAAAATTTACCGAGTTGAAACGCATACTTTTTTATTAACATATATACCCACGTACTTTCGAATTTTGTTCCGACTTCACCCATATGACCGATTTATATTAATATAATATTATATTAAATAATATTATTTTATTACAATATGGGTAAAGTCGGAACAAATTTGAAAGTACATGGGTGTACATGTTAATAAAAAAGTATGTGTTTCAACTCGGTAAATTTTAGAAAGTACGTTGTTATTTTATGGCTTTTACCCTGTATTTTATCAAAAGGTATTTGAAGTTTCGATTAGTAAAAGGTCTCCATTATTGTTTAAACCGTCTAGAATCTGTTCATTCACGAGCCACATTTAAAATTTATTTAAGTTAATTATTTTAAGGGTTATTATAAGTCTCCAAAATTCACTACAACAATCACTCGAATCGTAGGAGACATTTTGAGACTTTCGCCGGGGACATGTCCCCTGCGAAACCTTTTCCCGGTGACATGTCCCCGGCGAAAGTCTCCCGCCAATACCCTCTCGGGAATACTTTCCCCGAAAATATAAGTCCACTTCTCCCGGGGACATGTGGGTCCCCCAGCCATTTTAAGCCGGTCAAACATGTCCGACGTGGCACACACTTTTGCCGGGGACAAGTCCCCAGGGAAAGCCTTTTCAAATAATTAGCTAATTAGCTAATTACGTGATTAAAATAATTAATTTGGCCTTTTGACGGGGACATGTCCCCGGCGAAAAGACAATAACATTGTTGAGCAAAGGGTCTTTGCTGAGGACGTGTCCCCGGAGAAACCAAACTAACATTGTTTAGTTAAGGTTTTCCCGGGGACTTGTCCCCGGGGAAAGTTAAGTTATAAAATTATGTTTTATACTTTCGCCGGGGACATGTCACCGGGAAAGCCTCAGGCCCATTTTGCAGCAAATTGCTGCAAAATGTGTAATTTCCAGATTTTTTCCGGAATTCTTTCGGAAAAAATCTACAATGTAACAACCTGTTTTCAGAACCTATTTTATGGTACAACAACACAAATTCGCTAAACATAATACGGAGTATCATATACAACCATCAATCGCTAACATAATCATATGTTTCCAAATTCGCCAAAACGGTTCAAAAACCATGAACACATGATCATCAACAAAACTATACATAAGCTAGCTATCAGCAAATGGTCCAAAATTATACGTATAATCCATTTAGCAGGAATCCTAACACATAATGCACATAAACCACATAATAATCCATGTTAATCTCTACAAACATATCCATAACCCCAAAACAAACATAAACCGACATCCTACACCCCACTACCCCCACTCACGTCCCCAATATCTCGAGCTCATCCGATGGAGTAGCACCTGATCCCGACCTACCCGGTGGAGTAGCACCTGATCCCGAGGCGGGCGGTAGTCGATCTTGCCAACCCGGGAATGACCTCAAAAACTCCATCATCTAATCCACCTGAGTCCCTCGTGCAGCCAGCTCCTTGGTTTGTTTCCGCACGATTTCTTGAAGTGAGGACACGGCGGCTTCCTCACGAGCTCGGGAGGCGCTGAAGGTCTTCTTTACTCCACCGCCAGGTAAGACTTGACCTACACCAGGAAAATGACCGCACTGCTTACCACCGATCACCTGGCGGAGAATCTCGCGGTCAGTCATCTAGGTCCCATCTGAGGTGCTCTCTTCCCGCATCCTTATCATTTGATTCTGTTTAGTTACAAAAAAACAAGAAAAGTAATATATAAGTCGTGATGCATTATATTTCATCAAAGTGGGTGACTTTGAAAATAAATTATACTTACATATCTAGCCTCAGATAACGGGGACTCAAAGACATTGCCCCTCATATGGTTCCGCCTGTATAGCTCTATCAATTCTTTAGCAACCGCGGCCTCGGTGTCGCTGCTCAACTATTTAGAAATAAAATCAATAACGACACACCCAACACCATGTGTATATATAAATAAAATGATTAAATAGTTTCTTACAAAGTTATAGCGTATAGCAGCTAACGAACGAGATCCATGAAGGCTCGAACTCGTGTTCGCCAGCCGGTTTTGCCTGTTGACCTCCGATATCTTCAACTTCTTCGGGTTTGTCCAGAGCTTCACCTGCGTATTTTAAATTATAAAAACTATTATATAAATGAATTATTATTATTATTATTATTATTATTATTATTATTATTATTATTATTATTATTATTATTATTAATTAGAACATCACTTTATTAGAAACGCAAAGGATTTACAAGAAGTTAGTGGGAAGCCGAGATACTAACTGGGCTCCCACTCCTCTAGCTATAGAAAAGCTAATCCTACTAAAGATATGAGAAGCAGCATGTGCTCCGATGTCTTGGGTCATCGAGAACTTTCGGATTCGCTTCAATAAGGTCACAACATCCTTCTCAAGTTCCCCAAAAGAAGAGAATGAGAAGGGAAGAAACCCATATCCAATATTCGCGCACTTAGCCTCATACTTGACGCATTTACGTTGTGCGGCCACAGACACCGCATGACCAGGCACAAAATCAACCATACCTGTTTGCGTCAAGGGCGATGACCCAGTCAAATCAACACATACATCAAGCCCTCCGTCCCATGAGTAGAGCAACATATCAGCTGGACGTAAGGTTTTGTCCCTTTCTTCACTAAGCCCGATGTCAACTTCTTTACGAGCTGAAATCACAGATCGAGAACAGATGTCAACCAAGGTATCACGCACCACATTATGCCGATGTTTAATACCAATAATGCAAGCACATGAAACAGCATGGTCCCCATAAATATCCCCGGTAAAGACCCTGGAACAAGCTGGACACGACATCTGAATAGAAAATAAAGGAACACCCAATCGATAGCATAACACACACCGGTAGGTCCTAGCATTCATAGTCTGCCCCAACCCAGAGATCGGAATCACCCTAAGCCAGTCAGAAGTATGATCCTCCATATGAGATTTCCATAGAGCCATTTGTCGAGTAGATAGAGAAAAAGAGGATTCAGCCGTTTGAGTAACACACGTGAAATATATATCTGCCAGTTTCTTCATAAGTTTGGGGGCAGCGATCTCACTTGGATTACTCATAAGATCAATCTCCATTTTTACATTAAAAGCACATAAAGCATCATCAAAGAAAGGCCTAGAGGTTACAATACCAGAATGTCGGAGCAACTTAGTCTGCAAGCTAGAAGATTGGAGTCTTGATGCAAGGAATGCATAGTTCAAGACATCACCTGCCGAGTAAACACCAAGCCCCCCAAACACAAAGTGTAAGGTGGCAAGCCTCCATTTCCAATCACCGAAACCAGCCCCAGAAGCAGTGACAATACACTCCAAGGAGGAACGAAGTGCCGCATCAAATGAAATCTGAGCATGCTCAAAAACCCGGGGAGAACATGTGCGCATAGAAAAAATATAACTTGGAAATACCGGCACAAGCATGAAGGAGCAACAACTCACACTGGGGGTCATTAATCTTGGCAACAGCACCCATAAGCTCAATAGTTTTGGCAACCCTTTTCATAACCAGATCACTACTAAAATCAAAGTCCACACTAGCAGGCCCACCCAATAATTTAACACTGTGCAAAGGTCGGGCAATATTAAGTGGGAAAACACCCGCAAGCCTGCTTCTCGGGTCTTTATTAGGCCAAAAAAACTCAGTTTTATCAACATTGAGGTGTAAACCATGATGAGGTCCATCCATCATAATAAGCTCTAAAACCTTCCCCACAACCAAAGTATCTCCAATAATAGTGCCATCATCCAGATACCAAGCTTGAAAGGAAAGGCTAAAGGAGTCTTTAATCTTGCATACCAAAGGATGTAACACTAAGGCAAAAAGTAGAGGTCCAAGTGGATCACCTTGTTGTACACCTTGGTGTGACCATAAGGTATGTTCCCCATAATATAACCTGGCTGGGCTGGAGTAACAAAATTCCACCCAACGAGAAATAGCAGGACAGCGAAGGCGAACCTCTTGTAGCATAACCTCACGATCCACCATATTGAAGGCATTTTTGAAATCTACCAACAACATCGAAAGACCCACATCATCTCCACGGTTCTCAATCAATCGATTCACAGCATGAAGAATAGCCTCCCCTCCTCCAGATACACCAACACCAAACTGTAGATCATTTAAATAACCATCCAAGGAGTGGCAAATCATAGAAGCACAGACCTTGGAAACTAAACGCCTCCAAATGGTCCCCACGGCAATAGGACGGATACCACCACCTGGCTTGACCAGCGGTGTGAGAGGAGCACTAGCAATATACTCACCCAATGCCCTAGGGCATTTAACATCAAGAAAAAATTCACCACTTGCGTGATAGAAGCGACTAACTCATCAGAAATAGCCACAGCGGCACCACCTAAACAATCCAAAAGGTGCTGGGCACGCAAACCATCCCGACCACAAGACGTACCACGAGGGAAACTCTTAACCATATCAAGAACCGTAGCAGGGGATGAAACGAGGTGATGATGATCACTAAGTATATGCGGTAAAGAAGGAGCATGTTTGAAAGGGTACTTAGCCTTTAAGTCCTCAAGAGTGACATCACTATAAGGAGCAACACCAGAAGAAGAAAGAACTCTCGCAGCCGCAGTATAATGACCATCACAAATCTTCCTCTTACATTGCTTGATATTACGTTCACATAAGTCCAAGTTTTCCTCATCATTATTAGACCATGACGGGGAGGGTTCGGCTAAAACCTCTTTCGCAAGTTGCAAACTACCACCAGGAAAACCCCAAGATCAAATGGCATTAGCAATATACTCTTCCTGTCGTTGACGCTTAATAGCATATCGGGACTCGAGATTACTCCTTGGGCAGAAGGTTTTAAGGAGACAAAGGGGCAAGAATAACAAACTAACCCAACAAGATATATCATTAGGCGTGCAGATTACCTTATCAAGAGCACCTTTCAAAACCCGAGAGAATCCCAAACGACACTTGGGAGGGATGGATTTGACAGTGCGCAACCCTTTAGAAAGCAAGGTGTCAAGAAGGGACAAATCGAAACCAACATGCTCGTCTAAAACCAAATCTCTAACATAGGCAACAGAAGAAGGAACTTGCGGTTTGGTGAGATCATACAACACAAACTTAACAACACCATCACCACAATCAAGGGGTGACACAAAGTCAGAACCCTCACCATGACGACACTTAGCCCGGTAAGTATGCGTTTTGAAACAAACGCCACATAACCAAAGTCCCATACGCTTAAGAGTAACCTCGGCCCTTTCGAAAAGAACCAAATCAGAAACAAGAGATTGCTTAGTGATAGCTTCTGCCTCACCATTGCAATGTCGGTCGCGAAGATGTGTGATCAACAAAGTCTTGGTAAGCCCATTTCCGCCACCATCACGACACCCACTAAGACCCGCGAAGGGACAGTGGAATCTCACAATAGGCATAGGAACGATATCCAACACACAATCAAAAACCCTTTTTTCACGATAACAACGCAATGTAGAAACAAAACCCTTTCAAAATGCAAGAGCAACAGACCCACAAACCAACCTGTAGGAACAACGAAAGGAGTATAGAAGCACTACAGAACAACTGTTACTAAACCCACAACATGTTACAGAAGCACTACAAACCAACCCTTTTCACCTGATGGAACTGTTATCAAAACTCCAACTAGTAATAAACCTGCTCGAAACCGAAAGCTACTTGAAACCAACAACCTGTTAAGAAGTCACGCCACTGTTACCCAACACAATAACTGATAACAAACGATAGAACCAAGAAGGGAATCACAGACCCGTAACCACAAAACCAAAAAACTTCATAACCGAGCAGGGAACTAAGAACCTGAAACACAGAACCGTAACACCACAGATACGACGGAACCGAGCAGGGACACAAAAACTGTAACCGCCACAAAACACACCCTAAACAACACGTAACACCACAGCAATGCAGTAGGAGCGTGAACAAACGATAACCAAAATAAACTGTTGAGATCAACGTGATCCCTCAAGAACAGTTTCGAAGGAGCCTCATCTACATCAACATTTTGCAGAAGTAAATGGAACCATGAAACAGTTCTGAAGAAGCAAATCTCAAAGTAACAAACGAACCGAGACAGGTTTCAAAAACGAAACCCTAAAACAGTTCGAAAAAGAGAAAACCAAACCCTAGAAAAAGATACCCGATCTACGAACCACTTTCCAACAGAGATGTTGAAACAAAGATGCAACATATATATATATATATATATATATATATATATATATATATATATATATATATATATATATATATATAGTGTATCTTTATTATGAGAACCTTGTTAAGTGCGAGAACTGCGAGAACTCCCATTGTCCAATCAGAATTTAGTAAACCTTTTTTTTTTTTAAATTAATATAATTAATTCGTAGGGGCTTTATGGGTATTTTACATAATTATTATTTTCCAGAAACTGTTTATTCTATTTACTATCCTTTCTCTCTCACATATCTCTCTCAACCCTAATTGTAACCACCACCACCACCATATGTAAGCCGCCGCCATCACCGTCACGACCAGGTCTCAACCATAAGGCATCCGACACAAGGTTCGGTTATCATAATCTATGATATATGTGTAACCAACCTTAATAAACAAGAACCGCCCATCTCCATGTTATCTTTTCTGGTTTATTTTTTTTAGATCGAAACTCTTATTTTTTTTGTAGATCGAAAGGAAGTGATGCTCGGTACCTTGGTTTTTTTTAGATCGAAACCGTTGTATGGTAAGAATACATCTTTTAAATAATGATGGATTCATGATCAAATCTGGACTAAAGTTCTGGTAAATGGTGAGTTTTTGTAATCGACTCAAGTTACTTGTATTTTTATTATTATATTATTTGGATCTGAACATATTGGGTTTCTTTGGTCACCGGAGAGGTGGGTCAGAAGAGTTTGGTGGTGAGGTGGTCTCGCGCGCCGGCGTGTGATGATGCAATTGCTGGTCTTGAGAAATGATTTGCTACGTTTAGAAAACCCACTTTTAAAATGTTGAGTTATCAATGGGCCAAGTAGTAAACTGTTTTCAGTTGTTTTCTTCATATATAAATGTTTAGATATGGCGTCGGCCTGTCCTGAGGTTTGTCTCTCGGCTTTGTCTCATTTCGGTTTTATTATTGTTGAATTTGATATTATGATTTGAATCCTGTTGGGATACTTAGTTTTAAATCTATGAAAAAGGTTATGTTTTAAACTAATGAAAATGTTGTATGACTGATAAAAATAATGAAAATGGGTATACATATGTGTTTTAAGTTTTTAAAGATTATGAAAATGGGTATTCATATGTGTTTTAAGTTTTTAAAGATTATGAAAATGGGTATACATATGTGGTACATCCATGGCTATGCTTGCTATGATAGTGAAGTTTCTTATTGGTCCATTGGCAATAGTAGTACCAAGCCTCATAGTTGGCATTCGAGGTACCCTCCTCCAGGTCTCTATTGTTCAGGTAATTGTTACTCGTTGTTCACACCGACACGTCTTTGTTCACACTTGTAAACTTATAGTTTGTGTTCATCGTGTTAATCTAATATCCATTTGCTTATGCTCATGAATAGGCTACATTATCTGTAGCAATTGTACCATTTGTTTTCGCTAAAGAATACAACGTTCACCCAACAATTCTCAGTACTGCGTAAGTGACTTTCTTATACCGCTTTTGGTACTTGTTTGTTTTTCTATAATAACTGTTATCAAGTTATATCTTTTCAGGCTTATATTTGGAATGTTGATCACGGTGCCCATAACTCTATGCTACTCCATCATTCTTGAATCCTTGTGTAATGTTCTAAAGTTTGAAAAATTATAGATATATATCTCGAGGAAGATACTTGAATAATACTTGTATATGATAAATACTTATTGTTGGTTAGGTGTTGAGAGATCAGTGGTGAATAAGGTACTGGAAGTGAAAGGCTTTATATTGCTAAATCAATGTGATGTATACAGGTATGTTATTGTTTTACTACTGCTTTTGGGAAATCATGTCTCATTTTCTTTACATATTAATAAGAGTGGCAAATTGATTGGGTGGTTTTGTTAAAAACAGGTTTTGCCCCTTTTTTGCTTGTTTTTAGTTCTACAATTAATTAATGTGTCGAAAAGACTATAAAATGTTAATCGTGACAATGCTAATAATAAACGAGTTAATGTGGGTCACATCAAAGGAAAAGATTATGCATATATTTTTAAATTGTGCATCTGTGTTTGATGTGTTCCAAAGTTAATATAAAATCATTGAAATGGTGCATATGTGTTTTTCGGTGTTTTTAACATGTTTGTTATTGGTTTAACATGTGTGTTCTTGGTTTAACATATATTTAACATGTATGTTTTTGGTTTAACATGTATGTTTTTAACGTGGTTATACAAATAATTTTAATTTAATGGTTATAGCTTCTTTTATTTTGCATTTAACATGTATGTTCTTCGTTTATGATAAATTTACATTATCTATAAAACACATAGGCACTTTACTATTTGAAAAACATAAATTGTAAAAATATTATTCCAAAAACATAAATAAAAAAAATTAAATTTAGGCCTTCATACATGTGTTTATACGTGTGTATATTAGTTTGCGTTTATTTTTCCTAATTTTTATACTTTTCCTTGTATCAGATGTAGTTGAATTAAAAGAATGATGACAACGAGTTTGCATATTTGTCCGTCTTCTGAAACATTGAAAAGGAGCGTGCACATATGTCCAACTTCTGAACTTTGACGACTACGAGTGTGCATATATGTCCGACTTCTGAAAATGTTGATATCAAGGAGTGTGCACATATATCTGTTTGCGTTAAATATTACTTGTACACACGTGTATAGATCGATTAGATTAATGTATTTCTGCTTCTTGAAAATTTGTATTTAATTGTATATCAATCAATATTGGATTTTGTATTTAACATGTATGTTCTTGGTTTCATATAAACTTACTTATCTAGAAAACATGTATGCACTTCCATATGAAAAACATGTATGTCGAAAAAACTATTCCAAAAACCAAAATAATAAAATTAATTCATAAAACATGCATGTTCAAAAAAAAAAGCAAAAAAAAAAATGCATGTTTAAAACATGCATGTTCAAAAAAAAGCAAAAAAAAAAAAACGAAGAAAAAAACCACAAAATAAATTAAAAAAAAAAAAAAAACGAAAATTGAATGTTTTATAAAAATAGAATTTATTTATTTTAAAAAATCAAAAATAATATAAAATTGACTTTTACTATTATACCCTTTTGGATTAAATAAAAAGGTTTAATAATTCAAAAATGCTATGTTGCATTGATATGTTGCACAATATGCATTTTTAGGAGTACATAAGGGGTTCTCGCAGTTCTCGCACTTAACAGGGTTCTCAAAATAAAGGTCCCCTATATAGTGTATCTTTATTATGATACAAGAACGTGGTCATCATAATCAATATCATCTTCGTCTTCGACAATAGTGATAATTGGTGGTGGTGCCTCAACTTTCGCTGGTTGAACATCTATATTTATAATGTTATAATCCAAGTTATCCAACTCAACAGAGAGTGTGATATGTGATGAGTTGTTTTCATGTACAACATCCTGATTGTCTTTTACCTCAATGATATTCGGGTTCCAAATCTTTCGATGATAAGAATCTTGGACGGCCTTCCAATTACCACGTTTACCCGGGAAATCAAGGTAAAAGACTTGTGTTTCTTGTGTTGCAAAAATGAATGGTTCACTTTGAAACGATACATGATCTGTCATAATTTGTGTAATGTTGTTTCTATAGGTACAGCGTTTTACGCGATAACTGTTATTAGTGTCGAACCATTTGACTTTGAACAACACAACATTGAATGACATATATGAAAACTCGAGAATTTCTTCAAGCTGGCCATAATGCATTCCTCCTTTAGGGATAGGAGTTGAAATTCCGTTGTTTTGAGTTGAACGACGTAAATCACGGTCGTGTACGATAAACTTCACACCGTTGACTACGCAAGAGTTGACTGAGACTGCAGTACATGATGGTCCACAAGCAAAAGCGAATAACTCGGAAGTACAACTTGGGTCCTTCTTTACCTTTAATTCACGAATCTATGAAAAAGTTAAGAATAGATATAGATGAGTAATAGTCGTTATTTTTATAGGGTAATACATACAATAAGTCTGTATTCATCTCAAACCAGCGAGGAAATCCTTCTTGCAAGTCATTGCCAGGAAATGCCCTGTAAATGTTCATGATATTAGAATAAGTCATCGAATAACAACTTACGTAAAACAAATTTTGAAATAAAATGCGTACCTCTCGTACTCGTTCATGTACGGGTCATGACAGTTGTGTAGTACGTACCATACTACTTTCTGCATTGTGTCTCATTGAAACCGAACTAATGATTGTCTACCAATCTTTTTGCAGACTGATCGAAACACCTCAAATCGACTTGTTGGGCTTAGACCGTCCTCATTCTGGTCAGGACGATTAAATCTCGTCTCAACACCCCGAAAATAATGCGAACAGAAATTTAATGCTTCATCAGCAATATAACCCTCTGCTATTGAACCTTCAGGCTTAGCTTTATTTCTGACATAATTTTTTAGCTTTTTTATGTATCTTTCAAATGGATACATCCACCTCATGTAAACAGGACCGCCTTCAATAGCCTCTTCCGGTAGATGAATAACCAAGTGAATCATAATCTCAAAAAAAGCAGGAGGATATATTTGCTCGAAACTGCACAAAATATTGATCAGTTGTTCTTTAGCTTTCAACATGTCATCCACCATCAAAGTTCGAGCGCATATTTGTTTGAAGATTGAACAAAGCTCGATTATTGGTGTTGCGCTGGTTTGGTCCTTCAAGTAATTTTGAAGTCCAACAGGAAGCAACCGTTGCATCATTATGTTAAACTCATGAGCCTTCAAGCCTGTTATGTTGCTACCGTTGTCGGTCACTTTATGCTTGAAGTTAGATCCGAACCCATCAGGTAGTTTAACACCTTTGATGAATTAACAAAAAAATCATGATGTTAGAATAAGTTGTCGAATTGAATACGCGAATTAATTGGAACAAATAAATTTTCAAATAAAACGCGTACCTTTAATGAGTTGACAAAAAAGTTTTCTTTCTTCGGTTGTGAAAGAGTACTTAGGATGAGGCTTAGAGCACTTCCCGTTTCCTTTGTTGACGAGCCATAAGTTATTACGAATATTCAAAATTTATAAGTCTTGTCTTGCCTTGTTGGTGTCTTTTGATTTGTCATTCATTAACAAAGTACCCAACGCACTCTCACACACATTTTTTTGGATATGCATGACATCTAAATTGTGTTTTAGTGTAAGAATAGACCAATACTCTAGCTCGTAGAAAACAATTTTTTTTTGTCCAATTCAATTCGTGATCAGGATCACGTTTTATGTTCGCACCCCCATATCTTGGATGTTTCCCTGGGAGACGTTTAGGCAATCTTCTTAGTTGATCCAAGATGTCATCACTGGTAAATTTTCTAGGAGGGTCTGTATTATCTACCTCTGTATAGAATGTCCTTCTGTTCTTTCGCCATTTATTGGTCGTGCTTAAGAATCTTCTATGACCAACATAAGCAGTTTTGTTTAACACGCGCATAGCTGGAGTGTCTACATTACAGGTCGGACATGCCCTGTAACCTTGCCCACTCCACCCAGACAAACTACTTCGAGCGGGAAAGTCATTAATAGTCCATAAAAGCGCTGCTTTCATATAGAATTCGGTGCCTGTAACAGCATCCGTAGTCATGACTCCATCTTTCCATAAAGTCTTTAGGTCATCAATCAAAGGCCTCAAGTAAATATCAATGTCATTCCCTGGTGATTTGGGTCCCGGAGTTAACAATGTCAACATAAGAGAAGTCTCTCTCATACATATCCAGGGAGGCGTATTGTATGTTGTTAATATGACCGGCCACATGTTGTATGACTGACTAAGGTTGCCGTACGGATTGAAACCATCAGCAGCCAACCCTAATCGGATGTTTCTTTTTTCTTTAGCAAATTCCTCGAATACTTGATGTCAAATTTCTTCCATGCTTGACCATCAACCGGGTGTTGCATCTTACCGTTCTCCCTAGACTGCCCAGAAGCATGCCAAGTCATATGTTTTGAAGTGTGTTTAGACTTGTACAAACGTTGTAGTCTAGTAATGATAGGAAAGTAATGCAACACCTTGTTAGGAACTTTCTTCCCCAGTGTGTTCTTTTCTTTCCATCTACTAGCGCCGCAGATCAGACAAGTCTGCAAATCTTCGTTACCTGCCCCCCGATATTTAAAGCAATCATTTACACAAGCATGTATCGATTCATATCCTAACCCGATAGTTTTAAATGTCTTCTTCATTTCATAGTATGACGATGGCATGTTGTATCCTAGAACGGGTGGGAAAAATTCCTTGAGTAAAGTTAGGAGCTCATTAAATGTGGTGTCACTCACTTTACCTTTGACCTTGATGTGCGTAATCTTTGCCATAAAGTCCAATGCAGACATCCACTCACAGGTTGGGTATAGTTTTCGTTGGCAGTGGCAAGTAACTCCTCATACTCCTTACGTTGAGGAAGTGTCTCGTTACTTGTCTCGCCAATATTTCCTTGAGTTGGATCATTTGGTTCGTTATTCGGACCAATATCATGAAGGAACTCAGCCATGTCACTCATCCCAGGTTGTCTTGTGTTGTGTACGACTGTTCGGGCATCCGACTCACCATGATTATACCATTTCGTATAACTATGGTCCCAGCCATTTGCGTGTATGTGGTCAAACAAATTTTCGTACTTTATCCAGGGTAGGTTTAAACAACGAGCAGAAGGACATTTTATATTCCCATCAATATTCACTAAGGGCTTGCAATACTCGCAGAAAGCTTTAAGACCAACTAAAAATTCTTTACTGGTACGTGCTAGTGAGACCCAACTTTTATCAATTGGCATAACTGCGTTTTAATGAAGCAACAAATATTTATATAGACTTAAAATGTTCACAAAAACTCTACACGTAAACACATAAAGGTGGAATTACCAGTTGTGCATTTTGTTCACCTAATCCAACTATGGAAGGCAATCCTACCCCACTCTTTGAATGTTTCGTCTCATATATGAATGCGTATAATTGAATTTACTATTTGAGAAAATTTCGGCAACATTTCCCCTCAACTCCCCAAATATGTGCATTAAAGACATATTCGTAGGAGTAAAAGGGAAACACTGTCGAAATTTTTACAAATAGTAAATCAATTATACGCATTCATATCCTAAATAAGACAAAACATTCAAAAAGCATTCCCAAACAGGGGACTTTCCAAAATTAATTTCTAATAAATTAATTTCGGACGGGTTTTCTATGGGATGATTAACTTCGGACGGGGACTTTCCGAAATTAATCACTAAAGTCCTAAAATCATTTACAACAGTTCAACACAATCAAATACGTACAATACTATGAGCTTATTTGTTTAATCTTATTTGTATCTTATGAGCTTATTTGTTTTTCGCCTTATATATCATAAGATTCAATTTTCCGGCTTATATAAGTTTATTATATAATAATATACTTATATAAGCCCACAAGTCTCCAAATAAGCGAAAATTGAAGCTCGTGAAATATAAGCCGATAACAAATAAGCTCATAAGCCCACTTATATATATTTTTGACATAAAGAATTAACTTTGTTATTGTTTGATCATGTAGATATCAAGATTGATATATTAAAAAAAACATATAAAAGCCATATAAAAACATATTGTGGTCGCTCGGCTATGGTCCAAGGTTGGACTCGGCTCAGTCTCGGCTCACAACTGGTCTCGACAACAATTGTACCAAGAAGCAAAATAGTTAGAATATCAAAATGGATCACCATTTAACTCTTAAAGCATATATAATGGTAATAGGAAAACACTAATCGGTCTCGGCTCGCAATGTCGAGTCGGACCAGGCTAAGCCACCTATCTAAAAAGCTCCTAATACACCTAATAAGCTAAGGGAAATTAACTAATAAGCTAGAAAAAAGGTAGAGAACAGCTGCTGTGATACTGCAGGCTAAGACAGAAAAGGGCACTTTTTGAGCTTATTTTAAAGCTATGAAATGACCTTCAAGATGAGATGCAAGCTAAAATAGATAAACTTAGTACTACAATAAGCATACAAAACTAAAGGGAGGCCTGAATAAACCTAGAACAGCTTAAAAATAAGCTGTGAAAAGGGATCCTAGGGTACTATGGGTTCTGTGACAGCAAGTAAAAAGGGCATGGAGCAGATTTCAAAAGCAATTTTATCTAAACTAATGTTAACCTAAGTGCAAATAAATTAAAAACAGATAGAGTTGGGTATGTGAAGATTCAAAAAAAAACATTTTGTGAAGATTTTGGACTACAATTAAGCTGTTTAAAAAGCCTTTGAACAGTAGCAATGGCTGCTGTTTTGTGTGCAGAAAGTGTTGTGACAGAAAGCTTTTTGTAACCAAACTTGCACAAAACTTTTTAAACCTTTTAAAAGCTAACTAAAAACTTAAAAACACTTTGACTTAAAAAGTCAAACTGGTAGAATTTCTTTTTAGACCAAAAGGAAGCTTAAGCCAAACACCCCTTAATGAGGTGCAAATACTTAAAACAGATTTTGAACACTTTGAACTTGGTTTTTTCTTTTTAAAAAATTAATTAGTAACTTAATACAACTCTTTAAAACAAAAGAGGATTAGCCAAAAAAATAAATAAGTGACATGACCCAGGATTGAACCTGGGTCTGTTTACTCACACAAGCACCCCATCACACAAACCCCTTAACCATCTGAACTGTATTTCTTTCCGGTTTTCCAAATACTAGAGTGATGCTCTATAAATTGTAGAAATATAAACAAAACTGATGGTCTTCTTTTCTTATAGTTCTTTTGTTTGGCAATGAACGATGGGATTGTTTACCCATTATGTGCCTATTGAATACATTCCATACTAAAATAAAGTTCAGCTTCCATACTAAAATAAAGGTCACTGCTAACACATAAACAAGTAGGACTAGCGAGGAGACTTTCGCTGGGGACATGTCCCCGCTAACACATAAACAAGTAACAAAAAATAAATAAAACAAGTAACAATAAAAAAGTAACAAAACTTACTGGTTCTC
Source organism: Chrysanthemum seticuspe (assembly GCA_019973895.1). NCBI lineage: Eukaryota > Viridiplantae > Streptophyta > Magnoliopsida > Asterales > Asteraceae > Chrysanthemum > Chrysanthemum seticuspe. The sequence continues at coordinate 190,204,677 of BPTQ01000002.1, read as the reverse complement.
AGCTTCAGTTCTCAACTTCAGTTCTCACCTTCGGTTCTCAGCTTTAGTTCTCGGCTTGGTCTCGACACAGTAGACTGTACAAAAATAATTAAAAAATTAAAAAATTAACAAAATCTGTCTACAAGAAAATTAACCATTTTAAAATTAACGATCGCAAAAATTAACAAATATAAAAAATTACCTTTTAACTAATTTAAATGAGGTTAAGGAAGAAAGAAGATGAGAAGAGATAGAATTAAATGAGGATAGGGGTTAAGGAAAGAATTATATGAGGAGAGGGGAGATACATCGTGCACAGTGGTGCAAGTGTGGGTTGTTGTGGTGGAGCAGTGGTGGTGCGGTGAAATAATGGTGGTGGAGGTGGTGCGGTGATGGAGGTGGTGATGTGGTGGAGCAGTGGTGAGTTGAGGAATAAGATGAAGGAGTAGCAGTGGTGATGGTTTTTCTTTTTTTTTTCTTTTTTTATAATCTCAAAGTGAGAGGGTTAATAATTGAGATATTTTTTACGATTCACTTTCGGCGGGGACATGTCGCCGGAGAAAGTATTGTTTGTCTTTTAGCAAGACTTTTGGCGCGGACATGTCCCCGTGGAAAGTCTCGGCGGGATAAAGTAAATGAGAGGATGGAAAAATAAAAAAAATCGCCAAAACTTTCCTCGGGGACATGTCCCCGCCAAAAGGTGTATCTATTCAATTTTCATTTAAAAAAAACTCTTTATTATCATTTTAAATAATTAAAATTAATGATAAATCAATTTAAATTTAACCTAAAAATTTTCTAAATCATATTTGAATAATCTAAGAAACTATAAAATTATTTTAATTACTTTTTACTAATTTAAATTATTTAAAATTATTGTTAAATCATTTTAGTTAATTTAACCTAAAATTAATAATAAATCAATTTAAATTTTCTAAATCATATTTGAATAATTTAAAAAAATTATAAAATTATTTTAATTACTTTTAACTTATTTAAATTATTTAAAATTATTGTTAAATCATTTTAATTAATTTAAATTACTTTTAACGAGTCTAGGAACTATGATAATACGTAACATGTTAAACGACCGAGTCGAGGTGCTATGATATACGTAACATGTTAAACGACCGAGTCGAGGTGCTATGGTATACGTAACATGTTAAACGACCGAATCGAGGTGCTAAATGTGTACGTAACATGTTAAACGACCAAGTCTAGGTGCTATGGTATACATATCATGTTAAACGACCGAGTCGAGGTGCTATGATATACGTAACATGTTAAACGACCAAGTCTAGGTGCTATGGTATACATATCATGTTAAACGACCGAGTTTAGGTGCTATGATATACGTAACATGTTAAACGACCAAGTCTAGGTGCTATGGTATATATATCATGTTAAACGACAAAGTCGAGGTGCTATAAGTATACGTAACATGTTAAACGACCAAGTTTAGGTGCTATGGTATACCTATCATGTTAAACGACCGAGTCGAGGTGCTATGATATACGTAACATGTTAAACGACCGAGTCGAGGTGCTGTAAGTATACGTAACATGTTAAACGACCAAGTCTAGGTGCTATGGTATACCTATCATGTTAAACGACCGAGTCGAGGTGCTATGATATACGTAACATGTTAAACGACCGAGTCGAGGTGCTATAGGTATACGTAACATGTTAAACGACCAAGTCGAGGTGCTATAGGTATACGTAACATGTTAAACGACCAAGTCTAGGTGCTATAGGTATACGTAACATGTTAAACGACCGAGTCGAGGTGCTATAGGTTTACGTAACATGTTAAACGACCAATTCTAGGTGCTATGGTATACCTATCATGTTAAACAACCGAGTCGAGGTGCTATGATAAACGTAACATGTTAAACGACCGAGTCGATGTGCTATAGGTATACGTAACATGTTAAACGACCAAGTCTAGGTGCTATGGTATACCTATCATGTTAAACGACCGAGTCGAGGTGCTATAGGTATACGTAACATGTTAAAATTGTGATAAAAACTGGTCCCAACTTCCCTCCAAAAATACTGGTGCCAAAACTTCCCTCCAAAAATACTGGCGCCAAAACTTCCCACCAAAAAAATGGCTCCAAAACTTCCCTCCAAAAATACTTCCCACCAACCTAACAAACACATTATATAGTCCTTTTATATTCACAACCTCTTATCCTCAAAACCACTCAACCTCACAACCTCTTATCTTCACACAAATTTCAAAACCTGAGATGGAGCCATTTAATCCTTTTATGTGTTCTTGTGGAGCAGGAAATATAAGACTAAAAACATCACATACAGAAAATTCATCTGGATTGCAATATCATATATTTCTTATTTACGTAAATATACAAATAATTGGCTTGTAATCTCTTATAATTTTCTTATTATGTAACAACCAAGAAAAAAGAACATGGGTGCGGATATTTTATGTGGAAGAGTCAATTTGACGAGTACTTAAGAATAATCTCTTCTGCTTCAACATCTCAAGGTTCTGGATCTGCACCAACAGAGTGCTCAAGCTGTAATGCCAAAGATCTTAGGATAAACATGTTGGAATCACAAAAACAGGTGCTAGAGACAAGAGTAAGGATACTGGAGGCAAGACTTGAAATGGCAAGGATTCCTGACGACCACGTATGTCAGTCGGATGCATTACTTCGTGAGCTGTTAGGTGACATGGAAAATCTTCGTATGTAGTAGTTGTTGTTGTTGTTCTTGTAGTTGTTGTTGTTGTTGTTGGAATAATGCGTATGTTTAACTAATTCGTATGTATCTTGTCAATACAAATAAGCCGTAAAAACGTTTATTTATATTTTACGATCTTCTAATGTTTTGTCGATAACAAATGTAAAATCATTTTAACGAAACAAATAAAATACGCAAATGGTTTGAGCCAATAGTTTACTAACACACTTACATTTTCATATTAAACACTAAACAAGTAATAGTGTTTTCATGTTATAGTAATACATATGTATAACAACTAGTGTTTACATAATGGGTATATATATACACATACTTAGTATGTATTGTAATGGGTAAGAATCTAAGTACTTGACCCATTAACTCGACACATTGAATGTAGTTGGGTAAAACCCAAAGTCCATGACTCATACCCATGGAGCATAATCCATAACCCATGACCCATTGCATGACATCATGCATGAAGTCATAATGGGTATTATCCATAACCCATGGAGCTAACCCATGACCCATTGACTAGATGCATTGCAACTTCTAAATACATTGTATCTATGTGGATACCCATGATCCAAAGTCCATAACCCATGACCCATGATCCATGACCCACAACCCATTTAGGAGGAGAGTCCTACGGATCCCCAGGAATACACTGGACGGATCCCTCAAGCAAAGGATCCATGGAACAGTAGTGATTTTTTTTCTATAAATAGTGAGCTATTTCTTCATTGTAACTTACCCCTTTCACACACATTCTCTCTTAGTGTTGTAAACTCTCTAACCTCATATCCAAAGTATCTTTCTATGTAGTTTTGTGTTTGTGTGATTCTCTAGGTTCCTCTTAAAGGCGAGATCACCACCTCTTGAAGTCGAGGAACCTCAAGTCCATGGGTTGCCAAACTTCGTCATCATCAAGACTACTGATGTTATCTGGTTTGATAGTTCTTTCCTCTCTCATTAGAAGTGTTGTGTTGAAGACAAAGGTGAAAGATGTCTAAAGGGTCAAAGTCGAAGGCATTAGTGAAAGGTGTCGAAGATCCGTGTTAAAGGCATTAGTAAAGGGTTCCTAGGTGTCGTGTCAAAGGCATTAGTGAAAGGTGCCTATGGTGTAAATTCGATATGGTTCATCAATGTACAAGATAGATTAGTTTGGGTCAAAGGATATTGATATCCTTGTTGATGTTGTAATAAGGAGTGGATCTCCTTTCGGATAGGTGTTGTGTTGTGTTGGGTAGTAGTTCCTCCTTAGTAATGGAACTCGGTATCTAGCCTTGTACCGGATAAAGTGTAGGCGACGTTGTGATAGGTTTGGTTCTACCTCGTGGAAGAACTCGGTGCCTAGCCTTGTACCGGATAAAGAGTAGGCGACATTATGAAGGCTTCTCCGCCACAAGGAGTTTGTATTGTGTAGTGATTATGAACTCTCGAGTTGGTGACTCGGGGAGTAGAGTAAGGCAAGGAAGGTGTCCTTGTAGCTGAACCACTATAAATACTCGCGTTGTGGTTTTGTGCTACTTACTCTTTGTGGAAAACTAGAAGGGGGGTTGAATAGTTTTACCAATTTAAAACTTCCTTTTAAATATTTAGATCGACTTATGTCAATCTATTTGGTTGTTTATGTCTGACGTTGATAGATAGATATATAAACGTGTAATGAAAGATAAAGAGTAAGAAGCACATCACCACCACACAAGTTTTTATAGTGGTTCGGCTACAAGGACACCTTCCTTGCCCTACTCCACTCCCCGAGTCACCTACTCGAGAGTTCTTAAACACTACACCAATCTCCTTATGGCGGAGAAGCCTTCACAACGTCGCTTACACCTTTTTCCGGTATAAAGCTAAATACCGAGTTCTTTCACACCAAGGCGAACCACACCTAACACAACGTCGCCTACCCTTTATACGGTGCTAGGCTAACCACCGAGTTCTTTCACACCAATGAGAACTAATCTTATCACAACGTCGCCTACCCTTTATTAGGTACTAGGTTAAGCACCTAGTTCCATTATTATGGAGGAACTACTACCCATCACAACACAACACCTAATCTCAAGGAGATCCACTCCTTGTTACAACACCATCAAGAATATCACCATCCTTGGAAATAAACAAATACTTATATGTATAACGATGCACCTCATCGATTATACGACCTAGGAATTCTTCCCAAATGCCACTTGATTTGATTCTTAGGCATCCTTCACTAATGCCTTTGACACAACGCTTGGTACCCTTCACTAATGCCTTCGTCTTGACATCTTTAGCATTCTTCACTAATGCTTTTGACACGGACGATAAGCACCTTTCACTAATGCTTTCGTCTTGAAACTTTCGGCATCCTTCACTAATGCCTTCAACACAACATCTATGGAGGAAGAAAGAACTATCAACAAGAGAACCTCAGTTGTCTTGATGATGACGAAGCATGGCAACTCATGTACTTGAGCTTGCTCGACTTTAAGAAGTGGTGATCTCGCCTTTAAGAGGAACCTAGAGAATCACACAAAAACAAAAGATAAACTACATAGATCTCTTGGATCTGAGGTTAGAGAGATATAATACTTGGAGGAAGTATGTGTGAAGTGGTTAGTTGAAAGAAAGAAATGGCTCTCTATTTATAGTGGAAATTTTCTACTGTTCCCCGGATCTCGCGGATCCCTCCCACAAGGGATCCGTCTAGCACAAAGCTAGGGATCCGTGGGACGCTCCTCTTTGCCCATGGGTATTTTTGGTTATGGGTCATGGGTCATGGGTTATGGGTTGATCCATGGGTTTCTTTCTAGATACAATGTATCTCTAGAATACATTGAACTTGGTTAAATGGTTTGTATAAAACCATGGGTTATGGGTCAATATCATTTGCTAGTTTTTACCCATTTAGTATATACTTGTTTTTACTTATTTTAGTATATACTTAGTTAAGTATATGTTAGCCCAATATGTAAACACTAGTTGTTGTACATATGTATCTAAATCATAAAATCACTTATACTTGTTTTAGTGTTTTATGTAAAAACGTTACTATGTTAGAAAACTATTGAATCAAACTATTTACGTATTTTATTTGTTTCATTAAAATGATTTTACGTTTGTTATTGACAAAACATTAGAAGATCGTAAAATATAAATAAACGTTTTACGGCTTATTTGTATTAACAATCACCCCCTTTTGTTGATGACAAAACATAAAATTATTTTAAGGAAAAACTAAAATTCGTAGAAAATTTGAATTAGTAGTTTTTACTTTTTTCTCCCCCTTTTTGTCGAAACAAAAAGTGTTAAAAGAAACTAACACGAATTTTTTTTAAAATATGTAAAAGAAAATGTAAATAGAGCAAGTGACGGGAATGGTACTCGTCTTAACTCCCGCTTGACGAGTCCATCCTTTTGTGAGGGCGTCAAGTACATAAAAATAAGTGGGCTAATGTGTTGCAATTATGTTTGCAATTGATTCGTCCTTGTGACGAAAAAATGCTCCCCCTTGAAGATTGCAATTTAGCAATGGGGTGTCATGAAGAGTAATCCAAATAAGGATTAAGTTGCAAGTGTATTTGCAATGTATAGTTTGACACAAAGCTCCCCCTAGTTTTATGGTGTCAAAATCTTCATGTGTACTTTGAAAATCTACAAAGTAAAGGTTAGAAAACAAGAATATAGTGCATAATTTCCAGCAAGTAAAACTCATGTTAGTAGTAATTTGTGCTTCTGTAACACGGATCCTACGGTTCCCTTCTTGGAGGGATCCGTCTAGGCATTTTGGAGGAATCCGGCTGTCTGTTGACAGTTTCTTCAACAATGAGAATGTGCCAATCAATGCTAATGAGGAGATGAGATATGTGTACAATGTAACAAGCACAACACACAAAATGGCATATAAATATTCATTCAATAAAACAAGAGGTAATCAAACAAATCTCTAAAACTAAGAGAATGAACTAGGCCATACAAATACTAATTAATACTAACTAGTTACTAGACTTAAAACGCGACAATGTGCTTGAGTCTAGGGATGAGTGGACTTGTTGATTTGATCCAACTTTGAAAGAATATGATTAAACATTAAATGTATCTCATTTCGTGCTTCTTGAACAAGTCCTTGAGTGATTAGACAATTTGGACAATCATTGTCTTGGTTTGGAACCGGAGGGAAATGGATATTTTGAGGAGGCTCTATGTGTGATTGTGGGTCTTCATTTTGAGAAGTGGGATGAGGCTCTAAAAATGAGGGTGGTAATGGAAATTCTTCCATATGATCAAGGTTGTTCCTTGTCTCCCATGATGGACTAGTTGGTGTTGTTGGTGGTTCCATATTCAATGAAAAGGTTGATGAATGAGAGGTTTTTGGTGGTGAATGATCCAATGAGTAGATGTTTGGGTGAGGGAGGGGCTCATTCAAGGAATGTAGTCCATGCTCAAGGAATGAGGGTTTTGACGGTTTGCTAGAACTAGCCATGTTTGGTTTTGAACTAGATGATCCTTTTTCTAGTCCGAAAGGTTTGATGCTAATCCTTGCGGTTCTCTTAGTGCTTGTTGGATGAGTTTGATGAGGTGGGATTCTAGTATTATTATCTCTAATGGGAGATGTTTCGGTGGATGAGATTTCATGGATCATTTGACCCTTTCTTTTGGATGATCCTATGGTTGAAGAGTTGTTGCTAAGAGCCTTAGTCATAGTGATGATGATGCTAATATAAACTTCTAGTTGCTGATTTTTGAAAGGTAAGTGAGAATGATGCCTTAATACTAAGGTTGTTTGGTTTATAAAGGATAATTTAAATTAGGAAATTAAATTCTTGACCACTTAGAAGATTAAGCATGCACTTAGGATAATGATCAGCTCTAGGAGGGTAATAAATGAAGGCTAAAAGTGGTTAGATAACCAAAAGGTGATTTAAAATTGAATATGGAAGCTGATTTAGGCTTTCTGCAGCTACGGATCCCGCAGATCCCTCTCAGCAGGGATCCGTCTGGTTAAAGACCAGGGATCCGGCTGTCAGGCAGGTTCTAGGTGAAATGTTTATGCTTTTGTATTGTTTGCTATTAATGGATTTTGAGGTTTTGACTTAATTTTGAAGTCTTTAGCTGTTGGATATCTCAAATCCTCAACCATAATGAGTGATGGTGCTTAATGATGGTTTTGGGTAAGACAATTGACTTTGGGTAGTCTAACTATGGGTTTAACAAGGATACCATTTAATTTGATATGGAGAAATGGTGGTAATAAGTCCTAGAAGTCAAATGATGACCTAAGAAGAATTTACTAAAATCTTTAAAAATAAAGAAAAAATGAAACACTAGTTTTGAGCCTAATTTTGAGTCAAAAGATGATTAAGATCAATTTGCTAAAATTGATGGATAGACCAAACTAAGTGCTATCAGACGTGATAGAAAATGTGTGAGTGTTGGAGCGGAATTCTGGTGAGTTTTGACGAGTTGATAAATCAAAAACATTTTGAAATATATCCTAGGTAAGCCATGGATGAGGGTGAGGCTTTCAACTATTTGAGGAAGACTTAGTTGGCTCTAGTATCTTATGTTTGACTAGTGTGAGGTGATCTAGTAAGCTATTTTGATGTAAGAAAGTCTGTATTGCTTATCAGAGGTCACGGATCCCGCGGTTCCCTTCTGGGAGGGATCCGGCTAGTTCAAATGCTGGGATCCGCCTACTGCAGATCAGAAGGCTTTCAGCAAATGTGCAACTTTGCACTTTTTAGTAAATGCTTCTCCTAGTTGTTTCTATGGGGACTAAATGCAAGAACACAACAAATATAATGTTTAGCAAAGTAGGAGGAGCTAAAATTCCTAGAATGAGTGACGACGACCACTGATTCGCTCCCAAACGGTCAAGTTTAATCACACAAGCTAGCCACTTGTGAATGGCTAACCGTAACAAACTTCAAACAGTCTGGAACCAAATGAAATGAAGATCGGGAGAGTATAGGGTTTCCCCAGGTCGTTATGTCCCAACGAGCTATGCGATGAATCACCAAACGGATAGTGATCGAGAGAATTTGAATGAGAAAAGAGACTGATTGATTATAACTAAAGAAAAGTTCATAAACTACAGGGGCTTAAATGCAAATTAAAGAAAATTAAAAAGATAAACTATATTAAATAAACGCTATCACTTGCAAAATGATGTTTTTGATTTTTCTTTTTTAAAACTTAAATTAAAAACTGCGCGACGTACAAAAGAAAATGTAAAAATGAAACAGTATTAACCCTAAAAATATGAAAATGACATTTTTACAATCCTAATGATAAAAGAAAATTTTTAGAAAAAGAAAATTATTTTTAAAACTATTTATCTAATTATTATTAATTAAAAACTATTTTTAACTATTTAATAATAACCTAAAATACAAGAAAATAGGAAATAAAGCTAGAAAAATGAAATTATGACTTGGAAAAATCTAAAATAACAAAAGAGAATTTTCAAAACTATTTTTATATTTTTCTGATTATTTTTATATTTTCTATGAATTAAAAACTATTTAAAATTACTTAAATTACTTAAAAATACAAATTTAACTAAGAAAAATCTGGAAAAATATTTTTTTGACTTTTTATATTTATCTTAACCTAGGAAAATTGAAAAATTATTTTTTTGAAACTTTTCTGATTTATTTGTATTAAATGCTAATTAAAAAGACTTAAAAACTGTTTTAAATTAAGAAAAATACCAGACAGACCTAGAAAAATCTGAAAAATTCAAGATAAGTCTAAAATAATATTATGAATCTAAGAAAAATATAAAAACAGAGGGTTGTGTGTAAGAAAATGAAACTGCAAAGCAAAGTGCTTATAAATAAGCACTTAGAATAAGCCAAAGAACACAATAAGCTACCCAACTGAAACAGAAGCTATAATATGCTAAAATTACCCAAATGAAACAAAATACAACTGCTCTTAACCTCTATTGTGCAACTTAAACATATTTGAATGATTTGGCTCAAGTGATAAAAACAGTTTTAGGCAACTACTTTACAGCTATAAAATAAGCTACTCAGATAAGCTAAACTTAAAACCAAAAGAAGGAACCTAAAGAAGACCTGGCCAGGTGCTTATAAACCAAAAACCAGACCTTGGTAAGCTCTGATGAGCTCTGTGCAAGCCCTGCACAAAACCTGTGCACACTCAGTTAATACTGAGTGTGTACAGGGCACTTTTACCCATTTTGATAAGCTGTTTTAGAGCTTTTAAAAAATTTACAAAAATCTGCAAAAATCACAATAAGAAAATAGACCAGTTGAAGTTTAAAAACCCACAACTTCACTTAGTTTGACCCAAGAATGAATCAATGAAAAATCACTCCATTTGGGCTCAAACTGACTTTTTCATGTTTTGACTTTTGAGCAGTTTTGAAAGTTTGACTTATTTGAACTTTGAATCCAATTTGTGGAATGATCTTGATGTATTATGATGAAATGAAGCTTCTGCAAACTATATCTATGAATGCTAAACACAAAACAAGTTTTTGGTTTTACAAAATCTAAACAGTTAAGCTATTAAGACAGTTTAAGGATGATTTTGACTTTTAAGGTTCTAAGGCACAAATAACTGACTCATATGAGTCTAATTACTTATTTTAAGACAGATAATGCAATTGTCAAGTACAAACAAAGGCTCAATCTCAGATTTATACACTGATCCAAACAACACTTTATTTCACTGATTTGCAATTTAAAACTAAACCACCTGCTAAACTAGCTTTTGCAGACACTTAAATTGACTCTAACTAACCTAATAACACTTAATCAACAAATAAAAACCAATCTAAACCACAAGTACAGATTATACAATAAACCTTGAAAATGACTTACAATTGGTCCTAGCCACAATGGCTTGAAATCAGTCAACCAAAGATCCTCTATCCTACATATATCAACCCAATATACTCTAAATCAACCCAAATCCAGCTCTGCATCACCCATACCCATTTCCATTTCAATTTGAGCTCAGTTTGACTTTCTTTGACCAAAAACCAAAATTGCTTGAAACTTGAATGTAAGCTTACAAAAAGCTATAAAAAGCTTATATAAGCTTGTTTGAACTTAAAAATAAGCTAGTTGAAGCTTGGATATAGGAGTTGGAAACTGAAATTTTCAACAGTGGCATAAAAATATGAAACTAGATAAAACTTTGGAATTGATGCTTAAAATTAGATTATAATGACAAAGTCACTTGAGTTTAATACATTGAAACAAAAGATTACAACTTTAGAGCTTAATTAAAACATAATCTTAAAAAACGACATACATAAAAATTTTAGACTAACTACTACTCTCTTTCTTCCTTCCCTTGCTTCCTTTTTTATAGCAAATGACTTCTCTCTCATCTCTGAGTGTTTCCCACCTTAATTCAGGACCATTGGATGACATGAGAGCATATTGGCCATTGGATCAGATTTTGGCGCCAAAATGTATTTATCAACTGGGAGGGTTGAGTGAGATGGACAGGGATGCATTAAATGTATCTTGGAGTTTGGTGGAGGTGGGGGGACATGGAAGTGTGAAGGTGAGCTGGGGGGATGGGTGTTGCAGAAGCAGTTGGTGAGGAAGAAGAAAAAAGGGCGCGGGGTTGCTTTGTTTGACCAGTGGGTTGACTGGGGTGTACTATTAAAGGGAAAGGGTCAAAATGAAGGGGGTCCAAATGGAAAGGGTCATGGTTAATGGCAGGGAGTCACAAGGTATATTGGCAGGGGTCCAAATGGGTTTTGGCTTAGGTTATTAATGCAAGGACCAAAATGCAATTCTTCCAAACTTGAGGGACCATTGCTGCCAATTCTGATTTTCCAGGGGCCAATCATGTACATTCTGAAATTATAATCCAAGGGCCAAACTTGACAATCTCCAATATTCCAGGGACCATTTTTGCCAATTTTTAAACTTGAAGGACCAAATTTGTAATTTCTCAAAACTTTTGATATTTTTCACCAAAGGACTAATTTTGACAACTTATGATTTTAAAAGGACCTTTGGTGATTTTTCTTTTGAAATAAGTGCTCAAGGACTATTTCTGACAACTTTTGAAACTTGGGGGACTGAAACTGCCAATTATGCAAAATTAGCTCATTTTTCATCTGATTTTAAACATTTTGCATCTGAAACATATAAAATGCAATTTTGAGATATTTTCAGTATTTTGATGCATTTCTGAGCATTTTTAAACGTTTTGCAGTTCAGATTTAACCAAAAATGATGAGTATTTACACACTCATCAATCCCCCACACTAAACTATTGCTAGTCCCTAGCAATCTTTTGAGAAAAACTAATGGATTTCATCTCTTTACCAAAAGCCATTACTTCTGGAGTAGCCAAATGTTTCAGTTCAAGTAAGAACTATGGTACACTGATAACCATGTGATTTTGAGCAAATCACCAGCTTCCAACGGATTTGATTTGTCTTTACCAGGAGCCGTTTGCTTCTGGACTAGCCAACTCTTAGATAAATTATCAATATTATCTTTGGTGAGCTGATTACCAATTATGGTTTTCCACTGCCTTTACCACAAGCCATAAACTTGCGGGCTAGCCAACTCTTCACTAATTAAAGATATGGTGAGCTGAACACCATACAATTTTGGGCAAATTGCAAGCCGTCAACGGATTTCAGATATCTTTACCAAGAGCCGTTTGCTCCTGGATTAGCCAATCCTTTTGTTTATTAGACATGGCGGACTGATAACCATAAGCTGAGTAAGTGCAAAACACTTACTCCAATAAAGATTTTGGCCAAAAATGGGGGAATTAGGCGGTATAATTACATGATAAAATTCGTGAGAATTCCCCCCCACACTTAGAAATGAATATTGCCCTCAATATTCAAAGTACCGGCGGTTATGCCAAAACTGAGAACGTAAAAGGGAAATACTACGGCCATTATTTGAAAGGTTTTTTTTTTTTTTTTTTTTTTTAGAAAACTTATATACAATAGCGGGGGGCAACTCCCCCACACTAGGGTGGTAGAAAGAGAGAAAGAATTCAGAAATATGGGTGAAAACCCATATGGCATGCTACTGTTTTTGATTCCCGAGTCGCTAGCTTGACTCGATCCCCGCATTCATTGGTTCATGGGGAAAGTTTGTAGATCCGGGACAACCACAGGAGGAATGTCCTCTCCGAAATAATGCTTCAACCGATGACCATTCACTTTAAAGTTTGGACCATCGGGTTGAGATAACTCAATGGTTCCATATGGAAATACTTTAGTGATGGTAAATGGTCCAGACCAGCGGGATTTTAGTTTTCCCGAGAAAATCTTCAATCTTGAATTGAAAAGAAGGACTCGATCACCGACGTTGAAAACGCGGTTTTTGATTTTTGAGTCATGAATCTTCTTTGTCTTTTCTTTGTAGATCAAAGAGTTCTCGTATGCTTGATCACGGAGTTCATTTAATTCATTCATTTGAACTTTCCGGTGATCACCAGCTGTCTGAATATCGAAGTTGGCATGTTTCAAGGCCCAGTATGCCTTGTGCTCAAGCTCAACCGGTAGATGACACGCCTTCCCGTACACTAGCTTGTATGGAGTGCACCCGATGGGTGTTTTATAAGCTGTACGGAAGGCCCAGAGTGCGTCATCTAGCTTATCCGACCAAGAGGCACGGTTTTCGCCTACTGTCCTTTCCAAGATTCTTTTAATCCCTCGGTTTGAAACTTCCACTTGCCCACTTGTTTGGGGGTGGTACGCAGTAGAGAGACGGTGAGTTACACCATATTTTTGCATGACTCTATCAAACTGGTCATTGCAAAAATGCGTACAACGACCACTGATTATGGCTCGTGGAGTTCCAAACCTAGCAAAAAGAGATTTTAAGAATTTCACAACAACTCGGGCATCGTTGGTAGGCAAAGCCTTAGCTTCAACCCATTTTGAAAAATAGTCAACGGCCACGAGTATGTATTTGTTTCCGCGAAACGAAGGAAATGGCCCCATAAAGTCAATGCCCCAGATGTCAAAAATCTCACACACTTGAATGGCGTTTTGCGGCATTTCATTTCTTTGTGAGATATTCCCGTGACGTTGACAAGCGTCACAGGTTTTGACAAATTCATGGGCATCCTTGTAGATAGTGGGCCAATAGAATCCGGAATCAAACACCTTCTTGGCAGTGTAGTTGGGGCTATGATGTCCCCCAGTAGGTCCAGAATGGCAAGCCTTGAGAATGTCAATAGCTTCCTGACCATACACACATCGCCTGATGACTTGATCCGCGCAAATTTTGAACAAGTAGGGGTCGTCCCAGAAGTAATGTTTTACATCTTTAAAGAATTTGTTTTTCTGTTGGGACGACATCCCTTTCACCACAAAGTTACCCGCATGGTAATTTGCAAAGTCAGCAAACCATGGGGTAGAAGAGTCTCCACGAAAAGAAACCACATTGAGTGTTTCGAGAGGAAATGTTTCATTTATTTCCTTTTTCTCGAACACATCTTGGTGAGGGTTTTCTAGACGGGACAGATGATCAGCAGCCAGGTTCTCAGCTCCTTTTTTATCACGTATAATGATATCAAATTCTTGCAGGAGGAGAACCCAACGGAGCAATCTCGGCTTTGCATCTTGTTTTGCAAAGAGATATTTGAGAGCCGAGTGATCCGTATACACCACGCATTTGGTCAAGATAAGGTATGGCCGAAACTTTTCAAACGCATACACCACAGCTAATAATTCTTTTTCTGTAGTGGTGTAATGGGTTTGAGCTTCAGTCATAGTTTTACTTGCGTAGTGGATAGGCTGAAAATGTTTGGTTTTTCGTTGCCCCAAGACTGCACCGATAGCAAAATCACTTGCATCGCACATGAGCTCAAAGGGTAAATCCCAGTCGGGGGCAACTAGAATGGGTGCTTCCGTAAGCTTTTTCTTTAATGTTTCAAAAGTTTCGATGCACTCAGGAGAGAAGATAAAAGGAGCATCTTTTTCAAGAAGATGGGTCATAGGCCGAGCGATTTTAGAAAAATCTTGTATGAATCTACGATAAAACCCGGCATGACCTAGAAAACTCCTAATACCTTTGACGGTAGTAGGATGAGGCAATTTAGCAATAACATCAACTTTTGCTCTATCTACCTCAATCCCGTTTTTGGAAATCTTATGGCCAAGGACTATGCCTTTTTTGACCATAAAGTGGCTCTTCTCCCAATTTAGACAAAGATTGGTGTCTTCACACCTTTTGAGCATTTTATCTAAATGGGAGAGGCATGTTTGAAACGAGTCCCCAATGACCGAGAAGTCATCCATAAACACCTCCATTGTTTCCCCGATCATGTCGTGGAAAATTGCCATCATACATCGTTGGAACGTGCCAGGAGCATTACATAGGCCAAAAGGCATACGTTTGTAGGCAAAAGTTCCGTATGGGCAGGTGAATGTGGTCTTTTCTTGATCCAGCGGATCAATGGGGATCTGAAAGTAACTCGAGAAACCATCAAGGAAATAATAGTATTTGTTCCCTGCTAATCTCTCAAGCATCTGATCCATGAAGGGTAGAGGAAAATGGTCTTTACGGGTGGCTTCGTTTAACTTGCGATAGTCAATACACACACGCCATCCCGTAACCAATCGAGTTGGAATTAACTCATTTTCTTCATTTGTGACAACAGTTATGCCACCCTTTTTTGGAACACAGTGAATTGGGCTAACCCAAGGACTATCAGAGATCGGGTAAATTAAACCGGCATCAAGAAGTTTGAGAACCTCTTGTTTGATAACCTCATGAATCTTAGGATTCACCCTTCTCTGATGTTGGACTGCTGGTTTGAAGTCATCCTCCATCAAGATTTTGTGAGTACAAAACTCAGGGTTGATACCCTTAATGTCGGAGAGTTTCCAAGCAATTGCTTGCTTGTGTGACTTCAAGACCTTTATGAGAGCAGTTTTCTCCTCCTCAGTTAAGTCTTTAGCAATTATGACGGGTAATTTATCATCACCCTCCAACAATGCATACTCGAGATGAGGAGGCAGGTCCTTAAGTTCAACCTCGGGGAATTCTTCAGTAGAAGTTTGTATTGATTTGATTTCCTCAATCGTTATCTCTTTCGGAGGGAATGAAGGTAATGGATCTTCATTTAACAATTGCTCGAGATAAAGGATATCTCCCTCCGAATCATAAACACCATCAATTCCAGGCGGAATTGATTCATCAGTAGCAAGAAATTCATCGATCTCTTCCAGAAAGAAGTCACCTCCCTCAAACGGAGTGAGAGAGGGGGAAGAGTCGGCAATGATTGGTTGAGAAGATGTGGTGGAATCCCCACTCACAGAATTATGAAGATAACCAAGAAACTCTTGAGAGTACTCCTCTAAAGCAATATCAATTACATCGACTCGATTAATTGATTCAGTATCATAATTTGAGGAGTACCTCGAAGTTTGATCAAGGTTAAAAGTAACAGCTTCATTACCCACACGTAACGTGATTTCTTGCTCAAATACATCAATGAGAGCACGGCCCGTTCTCAGGAATCCTCGTCCAACAATGAGAGGAACCCGATGATCGGCATCGAAATCAACAACCACGAAGTCAGCTGGAAAATGGAACTTTCCTACTTTCACGAATACATCCTTGGCGATGCCAAGAGGACGCGATATAGAACGATCTGCAAGCTCAAGAGTCATGCAGGTAGGAACAAGTTCTGGAAGAGAAAGTTTCTTCCATACTGAATAAGGCATCAGATTGATGCTTGCACCAAGATCGGCAAGGGCAAAGCATTCAATCATCCCTGGAAAAACACAAGGAAGAAGAAATTTTCCAGGATCTCCCAGCTTCTCGGGAAGCTTCTTTAACAAGACTGCTGAGCAGTTCTCGTTCAAAGGAGTTTTAGCCATTTCAAACAGTTTTTCCTTATTGCTTAACATGTGTTTGAGAGTTGATGCAAACTTGGGCATCAGCATGATAGCATCCGCAAAGCTTATGTCAAAATGTAGCTCTGGAAAAATTTGAAAATTTTTTTCCATTTGATGACTGGCTTTTTCGCGGAGCTTTTGCTCATTTAAATGTGAGGGGTAAGGAATAGAAGTTTTGGATTTGGGGTTACCAACTGGAGGTTCAAAAACAACTCCAGGTTTGGTTTTGGGTTTCGGGACAACCTGAGGATGGACATTGCTGGTACCTCCGTTATTAGTAGGAAGTTCCTTGTCCTTTGTCGCCTCAGGTTTACTTTCCACTACCTTCGGGAGAGAAGAAGAAGAGGTAGTAGGAATAGCGGGTCCATGATATGAAGCACCACTTCTGGTTGTGATCGCCTTTGCATCGCCCCTCGGATTAGCGATCGTGTTGCTAGGTAAAGTACCTGAGCCCGAGGGTCGATCATTTAAAGACTTCTTAATGTCAGAAATCTGGCTAACCAACAACCGATTCATTTCCTCTTGGGATTTCATGAATTGTTTCAACAACTCATCGGATGATGGTCCAGTTGGAACAATGTCTTGATTTTGCATAGGAAAATTCTGGCCTCTATTGTTAGGATTAGGACCTTGATTCTGAAAATTTCCTTGATTATTGCCATGAAAATACCCTGGGTTGAAATTTCCCTGACCTTGGTTTCTATTGAAATTTCCCTGGTTTTGGAAATTTTGATTTTGATTTTGAAAATCGTTGTTTTGACTAAAATTACCTTGGTTTTGAAAACCTTGGTTTGGTCTATTTTGATTTTGATTACGGTTTTGGTTGAAACCGGGAGGTCCAGGGTAGTGGTTAGGACGGTGGTTCGGGTCTATAGGAGCACGATATTGGTTGCCTCCTGGATTAGAAATCCCGCCCACAGCATTAGCTTCAAAAGGGTTACCATCGGTGGCCATACAATTGTAGTAGGCATGGGGGCCACCACAGGTAACACAGACTTCCACTTTCTTAACTTCAGCAGGAGGTGAAGTTTGTGGAAAAGAAACTTTCTTTTGGTTGGAGAGAACCAAAGCCTGAATTGCTTCCGTGAGTTTGTCAATCTTAGCATCGGTGCTAGATTGACTCACGGGCGATGAAGTAGAAGGACCAACACTGACTTGGGAAACAACCGGCTTGCTTCGTGCAGTGCGGACTTTAGACTTGTTTTCAATGATCGCTAAAGCTTCTTTGACAGTTTTGCTTAAGAAATTTCCTCCAGCGGAGGAATTGAGAGAATCTTGATCAGATTGACTCACTCCATTATAGAAAGATCCGACTGATGGGGCAGAAAGTCTACGGACACGCCTTCTTGGAATCTTGACAAGCTCACGAAATGGGCTCACAGATCTAGAAGAGCGGGTGCGCATACACTAGAGTTAACTCTAAGGAATCTCAGAGTTAAGGAAAGGAATGGGAATTATGAAAATGAATTATGAAAATGGGGTAAGAAGAATCTTTTTGGGTTTTCTGGTTTTGACAAGTAGATATAACAACAAATCTAGTTAAAACAAAATCGAGGCAAAAGAACAGTGAACTTAAACCAATAATCACAAGATGAATGGCTTCTTTGAAAAAGGTACACCAATCACAAGGACACAAAGGCAAGTTTTAAATCTTTGGTTCGAGAACTTATTATGGTCGTACCCCCAGTTAGGTAGTACACTGCCTTGGTTTGCGGTGGTAATATTTTATGTTGTTATTATTAAACAAAGAAAACGACAAATCTTTTTGTATTTTTATCTTTGATACATATATAGAAACAAAAGGAAAATATTTTTGTGTTTTATACGTTTTTGGATGTTTTTGGGTTTTTGGATTTTTTTATAAGAAGATATATAGATATAGATAGATAGATGGTATGAACAAAGAGTGAATATTCAAATCACTAATCTGCTAAACGGAAGATAATTAGCACAGCTCCCCGGCAGCGGCGCCAAAAATTTGATTCGCTCCCAAACGGTCAAGTTTAATCACACAAGCTAGCCACTTGTGAATGGCTAACCGTAACAAACTTCAAACAGTCTGGAACCAAATGCAATGAAGATCGGGAGAGTATAGGGTTTCCCCAGGTCGTTATGTCCCAACGAGCTGTGCGATGAATCACCAAACGGATAGTGATCGAGAGAATTTGAATGAGAAAAGAGATTGATTGATTATAACTAAAGAAAAGTTCATAAACTACAGGGGCTTAAATGCAAATTAAAGAAAATTAAAAAGATAAACTATATTAAATAAACGCTATCACTTGCAAAATGATGTTTTTGATTTTTCTTTTTTAAAATTTAAATTAAAAACTGCGCGACGTACAAAAGAAAATGTGAAAATGAAACAGTATTAACCCTAAAAATATGAAAATGACATTTTTACAATCCTAATGATAAAAGAAAATTTTTAGAAAAATAAAATTAATTTTAAAACTATTTATCTAATTATTATTAATTAAAAACTATTTTTAACTATTTAATAATAACCTAAAATACAAGAAAATAGGAAATAAAGCTAGAAAAATGAAATTATGACTTGGAAAAATCTAAAATAACAAAAGAGAATTTTCAAAACTATTTTTATATTTTTCTGATTATTTTTATATTTTCTATGAATTAAAAACTATTTAAAATTACTTAAATTACTTAAAAATACAAATTTAACTAAGAAAAATCTGGAAAAATATTTTTTTGACTTTTTATAATTATCTTAACCTAGGAAAATTAAAAAATTATTTTTTTGAAACTTTTCTGATTTATTTGTATTAAATGCTAATTAAAAAGACTTAAAAACTGTTTTAAATTAAGAAAAATACCAGACAGACCTAGAAAAATCTGAAAAATTCAAGATAAGTCTAAAATAATATTATGAATCTAAAAAAAATATAAAAACAGAGGGTTGTGTGTAAGAAAATGAAACTGCAAAGCAAAGTGCTTATAAATAAGCACTTAGAATAAGCCAAAGAACACAATAAGCTACCCAACTGAAACAGAAGCTATAATATGCTAAAATTACCCAAATGAAACAAGATACAACTGCTCTTAACCTCTATTGTGCAACTTAAACATATTTGAATGATTTGGCTCAAGTGATAAAAACAGTTTTAGGCAACTACTTTACAGCTATAAAATAAGCTACTCAGATAAGCTAAACTTAAAACCAAAAGAAGGAACCTAAAGAAGACCTGGCCAGGTGCTTATAAACCAAAAACCAGACCTTGGTAAGCTCTGATGAGCTCTGTGCAAGCCCTGCACAAAACCTGTGCACACTCAGTTAATACTGAGTGTGTACAGGGCACTTTTACCCATTTTGATAAGCTGTTTTAGAGCTTTTAAAAAATTTACAAAAATCTGCAAAAATCACAATAAGAAAATAGACCAGTTGAAGTTTAAAAACCCACAACTTCACTTAGTTTGACCCAAGAATGAATCAATGAAAAATCACTCCATTTGGGCTCAAACTGACTTTTTCATGTTTTGACTTTTGAGCAGTTTTGAAAGTTTGACTTATTTGAACTTTGAATCCAATTTGTGGAATGATCTTGATGTATTATGATGAAATGAAGCTTCTGCAAACTATATCTATGAATGCTAAACACAAAACAAGTTTTTGGTTTTACAAAATCCAAACAGTTAAGCTATTAAGACAGTTTAAGGATGATTTTGACTTTTAAGGTTCTAAGGCACAAATAACAGACTCATATGAGTCTAATTACTTATTTTAAGACAGATAATGCAATTGTCAAGTACAAACAAAGGCTCAATCTCAGATTTATACACTGATCCAAACAACACTTTATTTCACTGATTTGCAATTTAAAACTAAACCACCTGCTAAACTAGCTTTTGCAGACACTTAAATTGACTCTAACTAACCTAATAACACTTAATCAACAAATAAAAACCAATCTAAACCACAAGTACAGATTATACAATAAACCTTGAAAATGACTTACAATTGGTCCTAGCCACAATGGCTTGAAATCAGTCAACCAAAGATCCTCTATCCTACATATATCAACCCAAATCCAGCTCTGCATCACCCATACCCATTTCCATTTCAATTTGAGCTCAGTTTGACTTTCTTTGACCAAAAACCAAAATTGCTTGAAACTTGAATGTAAGCTTACAAAAAGCTATAAAAAGCTTATATAAGCTTGTTTGAACTTAAAAATAAGCTAGTTGAAGCTTGGATATAGGAGTTGGAAACTGAAATTTTCAACAGTGGCATAAAAATATGAAACTAGATAAAACTTTGGAATTGATGCTTAAAATTAGATTATAATGACAAAGTCACTTGAGTTTAATGCATTGAAACAAAAGATTACAACTTTAGAGCTTAATTAAAACCTAATCTTAAAAAACGACATACATAAAAATTTTAGACTAACTACTACTCTCTTTCTTCCTTCCCTTGCTTCCTTTTTTATAGCAAATGACTTCTCTCTCATCTCTGAGTGTTTCCCACCTTAATTCAGGACCATTGGATGACATGAGAGCATATTGGCCATTGGATCAGATTTTGGCGCCAAAATGTATTTATCAACTGGGAGGGTTGAGTGAGATGGACAGGGATGCATTAAATGTATCTTGGAGTTTGGTGGAGGTGGGGGGACATGGAAGTGTGAAGGTGAGCTGGGGGGATGGGTGTTGCAGAAGCAGTTGGTGAGGAAGAAGAAAAAAGGGCGCGGGGTTGCTTTGTTTGACCAGTGGGTTGACTGGGGTGTATTATTAAAGGGAAAGGGTCAAAATGAAGGGGGGTCCAAATGGAAAGGGTCATGGTTAATGGCAGGGAGTCACAAGGTATATTGGCAGGGGTCCAAATGGGTTTTGGCTTAGGTTATTAATGCAAGGACCAAAATGCAATTCTTCCAAACTTGAGGGACCATTGCTGCCAATTCTGATTTTCCAGGGGCCAATCATGTACATTCTGAAATTATAATCCAAGGGCCAAACTTGACAATCTCCAATATTCCAGGGACCATTTTTGCCAATTTTTAAACTTGAAGGACCAAATTTGTAATTTCTCAAAACTTTTGATATTTTTCACCAAAGGACTAATTTTGACAACTTATGATTTTAAAAGGACCTTTGGTGATTTTTCTTTTGAAATAAGTGCTCAGGGACTATTTCTGACAACTTTTGAAACTTGGGGGACTGAAACTGCCAATTATGCAAAATTAGCTCATTTTTCATCTGATTTTAAACATTTTGCATATGAAACATATAAAATGCAATTTTGAGATATTTTCAGTATTTTGATGCATTTCTGAGCATTTTTAAACGTTTTACAGTTTAGATTTAACCAAAAATGATGAGTATTTACACACTCATCAACCACTCAAGGGGTCGTAAAATCTCATTCTTCAAATTCCTAAGTTAGAATTGTTTAGTGCCAAGATATGGCGATACCTACATACTATGAGCATAGTTTAAAGTGTTACAAACCATTGTTTGAAATTGTTCATCACAAATTTGGGTCCTATGACCTTTCCTCTCTTCTCCTCCCCATCCCGCCTCCACTCTTTATCATACCATTTCTACCTCTTTTTCTTCAAGAAATTGGCAAAGAACTTGAAGATTCCCTTGGTTTGTTGCCATTCGGGTGATGCACCAGGAACGTCCGGCAATTGGTTGATATACTCCAAGGGGTCGAGTTCGGTATTTCCGAGTGGGTTGGTACTTCCTTCACCTTCTCTTTGTCTCTCCCTTTCTTCTGAGGAATCCTTGGGTGGGTGAGGCCTTTTGCCATCTACCATAAACCTCGTGGTTCTTCCCTCGGTCAATGATACCATAACCTTGTTGCAAAAGCTATGGTCATAGGTTTGTGGAGAAGGATCTAATGCAAAGATGAATTTAGCAAGACGGGTTAGGAGCATTGCATACGGGAGCACCATCTTGTCCATGCTTCTTACACTTGCCATTCTCTTGATCATGTAGTAGGCAATGTTAAAGCGAGTCTCGGTCACTAGGCAATAGATCATGAAGCTTAGACATGCGTTGGGGTGATCCTTGTTTCCTACTAGGCACACCACATTCTCCCTTATCACATCTTCCCATTTTCTATACAACCCGTACATCTCCGAGAGCTCCATTTTGAAAGGATCCCTATAGATCACTTTCGACTTCCTAGTAACTCTTGATGGGGATGCTCTTGGCATAAACACGGTGTCCCTTACCGTGGTTGCTTCCGGGATTATCGTGTGATAAATTTCGTGATGATCAACCATAGAGTGTATCTCCTCCAACGACCACTCATTAGAATACATGCAAACACCATCATATGGAACCCCTATTATTCTTCCAAACTCCTCAAGTGAAAGAGTGTACTCATGTCCATTTATGGTGAATTCAATTGAGATGGACCCATCATCATTTCTAATTATACCCATTGTCTTGTAGAACTCAAGCACAAAGACCGGGCAAATTTGCTCGTTTATATCCAATAAACAATCAAACCCAATAGTTCCAAACACTTCCCTTATGTCGGTATTTGCAAGAAATGATGGATCAACAACTCTACCTTCGTGAAAGAGTCTTCTTTCAAGCATCTTAAAGGCTTTCCTATCGTCCGGGCTTAGTCCATCTTTCCTATGGTACATGGGTATGTAGTGAGCGGTGTCTTGGTAATCTTGTTGCTTGTTGCTTGGCATGATTGTTCCTAAACAATATAACCACAATGTGGTGTTAATTGTGAATAGTAACCTAGAGGGTTTGATCACAATTTTGCTCTCATCATCTTTGTTGAATTCAAGAAATGTGTTTAATTTATATTAACAATGTTAATTCTGATTTAGATTATCTTAGAAAACAATGTGGTGACAAATTATGATAAACCCATTTGAACCCAACTCTTAAAGATGAAGAAATTGTAATCTTAGAAATCAAGGATTTAAAATAACAATGTAGTGAAGATTATACTTACACAAGTTATTGTTAAGCTTGAGAGGAATGATCAAATTGCTCCTTTGAACAGTAGCTGAGTTCTTGTTCGTGAGTCTTTGAGGTGAGTATAATTGTGGAACATCCACAGTGATCATTCTTTAATTTAAGTTGTCTTCTGTTGCATGGATCCCGCGGATCCCTCTCATTTGGGATCCGGCTAGTGTAAACGCAAGGATCCGGCATGACAGCAAAAATCAGCTCAAACATTCCTTGATAACTTTAGTTTGGGAGTTCTAAAACGCCTAGTGTTTTGATGTTAAGGCTCTAAAACTTGTGTTTTGCGGTTTTGAAGATTTAATATTATTCCTAATAGACGTGGTTCCCTTTTTAAGAATTAGTCATAATTCTTGGGAAGCTTTTCAAACATTA
Source organism: Chrysanthemum seticuspe (assembly GCA_019973895.1). Classification (NCBI taxonomy): domain Eukaryota; kingdom Viridiplantae; phylum Streptophyta; class Magnoliopsida; order Asterales; family Asteraceae; genus Chrysanthemum; species Chrysanthemum seticuspe. The sequence goes on along the minus strand of BPTQ01000002.1, from coordinate 190,180,790 downwards.
TAATAAAATCCCATTTTATCATAATATAAGAAGTTTCACATGGATATTTATTGACATAGATGAAGTGTCAATAAACCCTTTGTGATGAATAATGATTGAGGCTATCGAATAACTAAGATATCATTATTACGAGTTGGTAGTGTAGTCTATACAAATTAGTCGAAGAATACTATTCTTGATGATGACTATAATATGGATAACTACTTAAGTAATTACTAATAGATATAAATCATACGACTAAGATTTTAACAATAATAAAATCAAAAGTAAATTGTTAGCGATCATACCTTTACTAAATATTCTTTTTAAGAAAAGAAGTATTTAGATGAAATGTTTTGTGATTTTCTTGGAATCTCCAGATTCATGTTGTGAGAAAGACAACACTAAACATTCTTTTTGCGAAAAGAAATATTTAGATAGATTCTTCATGATCTTCTTGGTGACTCCAAATCCAAGTATGGATAATGCTTAACAAGGAAAATGTTAGAGCATTCTATCATTGTCCAACAACAAACATTATAATGATTTTTAAAACATGACAAAAAAAATCTTCTTTGTAGTTTTCAAACGAACACGGATCGTATCAAGTTTTTAAAGTACAACATACTTTAAGAAACTTGGTAACGAAGCTCTAATGCCAATTGTGGAAAACTAGAAGGGGGGTTGAATAGTTTTACCAATTTAAAACTTCCTTTTAAATATTTAGATCGACTTATGTCAATCTATTTGGTTGTTTATGTTGGACGTTGATAGATAGATATATAAACGTGTAATGAAAGATAAAGAGTAAGAAGCACATCACCACGACACAAGTATTTATAGTGGTTCGGCTATAAGGACACCTTCCTTTCCCTACTCCACTCCCCGAGTTACCTACTCGAGAGTTCGTAAACACTACACCAATCTCCTTATGGCGGAGAAGACTTCACAACGTCGCTTACACCTTTTTCTGGTACAAAGCTAAATACCGAGTTCTTTCACACCAAGGAGAACCACACCTAACACAACGTCGCCTACCCTTTATACGGTGCTAGGCTAACCACCGAGTTCTTTCACACCAAGGAGAACTAATCCTATCACAACGTCGCCTACCCTTTATTAGGTACTAGGCTAAGCACCTAGTTCCATTATTATGGATGAACTACAACCCATCACAACACAACACCTAATCTCAAGGAGATCCACTCCTTATTACAACACCATCAAGGATATCACCATCCTTGGAAATAAACAAACACTTATATGTATAACGATGCACCTCATCGATTATACGACCTAGGCATTCTTCCCAAATGCCACTTGATTTGATTCTTAGGCATCCTTCACTAATGCCTTTGACACAACGCTTGGCACCCTTCACTAATGCCTTCGTCTTGACATCTTTAGCATTCTTCACTAATGCTTTTGACACGGCCGATAAGCACCTTTCACTAATGCTTTCGTCTTGACACTTTCGGCATCCTTCACTAATGCCTTCAACACAACATCTATGGAGGAAGAAAGAACTATCAACAAGAAAACCTCAGTTGTCTTGATGATGACGAAGCATGGCAACTCATGGACTTGAGCTTGCTCGACTTTAAGAAGTGGTGATCTCGCCTTTAAGAGGAACCTAGAGAATCACACAAAAACAAAAGAAAAACTACATAGATCTCTTGGATCTGAGGTTAGAGAGATATAATACTTAGAGAAAGTATGTGTGAAGTGGTTAGTTGAAAGAAAGAAATGGCTCTCTATTTATAGAGGAAATTTTCTACTGTTCCCCGGATCCCGCGGATCCCTCCCACAAGGGATCCGTCTAGCACAAAGCTAGGGATCCGTAGAACGCTCCTCTTTGCCCATGGGTATTTTTGGTTATGGGTCATGGGTCATGGTTATGGGTTGATCCATGGGTTTCTTTCTAGATACAATGTATCTCTAGAATACATTGAACTTGGTTAAATTGTTTGTATAAAACCATGGGTTATGGGTCAATATCATTTGCTAGTTTTTACCCATTCAGTATATACTTGTTTTTACCTATTTTAGTATATACTTAGTTAAGTATATGTTAGCCCAATATGTAAACACTAGTTGTTGTACATATGTATCTAAATCATAAAATTACTTATACTTGTTTTAGTGTTTTATGTGAAAACGTTAGTATGTTAGAAAACTATTGAATCATACTATTTACGTATTTTATTTGTTTCGTTTAAATGATTTTACGTTTGTTATCGACAAAACATTAGAGGATCGTAAAATATAAATAAACGTTTTTACGGCTTATTTGTATTAACACTCTTTATCTTTGCTTTACTTATTTATATGCTTATCTATCAACATCCAACACACATATTTAAATAGATTGACATAAGTCGATCTAAATAGTTTAAAACGAAGTTTTAATCGGTAAAACTATTCAACCCCCTTCTAGTTTTCCACAATTGGTACCAGAGCTTCGTTACCAAGTTCTTTAAAGTATGTTGTACTTTAAAAACTTGACACTATCCATGTATAATTGAAAACTAAAAAGAAGGAAATCTTTTAAAACAATTTTTTATTTTCTTATGTTGGATAGTGATAGATTATTCTAACAAATCTTCTTTAAGAAATCTTCTTGCTAGGACTCTTCCAAAGTCTTCATTTCTATCTAAAGAAAAATGAAGTCAACTCTCAAGGAAGAATTCAAAAGTAATCTCAACCTACTTCTACCAAGTACAATGGATTACTTTCAAAGCTCATGAAGTATTTCGGGTTTATGATCTCTAAAAACCATATCAAGAGGTTTGAGGTATGTTCTCTTACCCACAAATTAGTTAATATCTATCTATAGTACGCTTATATAAATATGTTGATGATATGTGCTTATAAATATTGTTCTATATAACTATATGAGCACACGAATTAGGATGTTAACTTCAACTCTCTAAAAAGTCTCTCTTCACTACTTTCCTTACTTACCCATCATCAGGAATAGTATTCCTCGTTGATTTTCTAAAAAGATCGTCAAACTCACACCGTCTTCGCAAAATAAACCTTTGATGGTTAACTTATCTAATAAAACAATTGACCATCAAAACATCTTGACCAAGCGTCTATTCAAATAGGAACCCCATTCTACAAGTTTTGTTTTATAAGCTATTGTATAACTTATTACAAAATTAAACGCCAAACACTCTTTTTTCTGTCCACAGTAGCCGGATCCCACAAGTTGTACTAGCCGGATCCCTAATACAAGAGATCCGGGGGAACCGTGTGACAGAAATCAGATATACGATTTTCAAAACCAAAATAATCCACTTTCCCTCTCCTCACAAACACAAAAACGACATAACTTCTGCTTCCATCTCCATAGGGCTTCATATCTTCAAGCATCTCATTCTTGAACATCATTGTAAGTAATTACACTCATATGTTCTATTCATCATCATCTTCTTCCTAGGGTTTATGGTTTAGACCTTTCAATTAAGATTCAATTGATTTCCAATTGGAGAAATTAGGTATTGCAAAAATTAATTATAAAAGGGTTCTATGTAATTAAATTTTTTTCAAAATAACATTGTTAATACTAACCAAAACCATAAACCCATCTTGACAAATTTTACCTAATTGGAATATTTGTTTTCTAGGATCAATCATGCCCAAAGCTACCCAACAAGATCACCATGACACCGTCCACTACCTCTCTAGATATTATCGAAAAGAAGATCTTTCAAAAACCAATCGCAAAATTTTCAAAAAGCTTGAAAAACGACTTATCCATGAAGGTCGTGTTGTTAAGGAATGTTTCTTTGAAAAAACCGACATTTGTCAAGTCTTCTCGGCAATTAACTTTGATTGTCTCCAAGATATTGATGAACAAATTTGTCCGGTTTTTATCTTTGAGTTTTACAAAAGTGTTAGGATCATTCAAAACAATGATGAAAGCATTTCAATCACTTTCATTGTCAACAACCAAACCATCACCTTACCCCTCAACACCTTTGCACAAATTCTTCGCATTCCATGTAAAGGTATTTGTATGTACTCCCAAGATTGGGCAATATCCACTCAATCTTTTGCACTAGACCCAAAACCAAGCTATCACTGTAACGCCCCGACCCCACAAGGGTAAAGGAATCACAAGTAATGGTGTCATATCAAAGCAAACATATAAACCAAAAGAAATCTTCAACATAAATATGGAAATAATCCAAGTCAAATGACTTCAATACATAGGTCCCAGCGGAAAATAAACTCCAAATGAAATGTCTAAAGTATAAAGTCTAAATGGCATCATAAGATCAAAGCTAAAATCTCTAAGGTAAGTCCACTCAGCACTCATCCCAAAGCAATACCCAGCTCCAATGCTTAGATACCTGCCGCGGAAGAAAAGAAAAGTGCGGCTGAGCTTCAAAAGCCCAGTGAACAGATATACAAACAAAAAGAATACGAAACGAAAATCGAATACGAAATAAAGTAAAAGAAAGATAGTGAAATCATAGTCTTTTCAAAAGATAATTCAGAATATCAGAATAAGTTTTATAGCTTAACTACCTCGAAGCCCAGAACATATGCCATATCAGAAACATATCATAATCACATAAGGCAACATATTTGTAGGGGAGACCTACCAGAGTTATGAAGGACGTGCATGCACGCAGCATCAATCATCAGATAACATATAACAGATAACGGATAATATATGGCATATAACAGATCTAGGATGCATCCATACGCCCCACAGACAAATATTCATAATATAATTCAAATTGAGCTCATACAGATAACAGATAAGGGACGTGGCAGAACATCACTCTACTGCCCTAGAGTCATGTCAGAAGTGCATTTGCTGACACGGACATGGAACCCCCATGACTAGTTAAAATTGGCTCGGGTGTCAACTATCAGAGATCAAATAAGAATGTCATAACTGACATAGATCATATTTTATCAAATGTTTAATCATGTTTTCAAAATCAAAGCCTTCATATCATATAGTTCAAAATCAAATGGTTTATGATTCAAAAATCACAGTTCAGATAAGCAACAGCTCAAATAGACACATTAGGGTTCATAGCAAAGGTTTAGGAAATCCTAATATAAAAACGAAAAGAAAACTTCATACGAAACCTTTACTGAAAAGGTCAGAATATCCGTACCTTATTCGAAAGCAAAAGATCAAAAGTCGAAACAGGGAAGCAAAGAATTACTCCTTCTTCACAGAACCTATATACATTAATGTCGTATATATTATTAATGATTCCGAAATCGTCACAATGGTCTTTTAATATTTTAGGGTTTCTATACTTAAATGTTTTAATATCAATATAGTAATTTAGGGTTTCATATATCTTTTATTAACGTTTAGGGTTTTCATTCTTTAATGTCTCATTAATATGCATTAACTTACATGTTACGTCTTTTAATGACTAGTTACTTAACCTAACTCGTCACATAATACTCTTTCCTTTTTATTTTTCAACGTAAATGTTTATGATTTTATGTGACACACAATTTACTTATTGCTCGTATTAACTACGCATTTACTCTATTAGGGTTTATCATAACTTAATAATTTATCATATCAAAACTAGGGTTTATGTTTAACATAACCTTTACTTAATTAATGCATCTTCAAAAACTCATATGTAATTCAATTCAAATTAGGGTTTCGGTTATTAGGGTTTATACACATGTTTTAACTCATCTAAATACTTTACACATTCAAGTTATTAAGCTTATACACCTCATTCGAAAACTAACCATGGTTCGGTCCAAACTTCATATGTTTCGGCCCTCATTAAAACGACACAACATAACTCGATTCAATATCACATCTTACGTTACATGTCTCTTATTATTTACTAGGTTAAATGAGTTAGGGTTTCTCTTGGTTTTGTTTTACACCCCTCGGCCACAAAAGAAAAAGAACAAAAAGCGACGAAACAATTATAACTTGACATATACGTGTAAGATACGTTAAAGGAAGACAAATAAACAATATACCTTAACTTGGTTGAGCAAAATCGACACCAAAGGTGTTTGTGTGAGTCTCGGCCGAATAGGGAGAAAAAGAAAAAGAGAGAGCAAAATAACTAGGGTTCCAATTTAATGAATATGTGATGTATTTATAGTTGTAGTATTTGAGTTAAACTAGGAAAGTAATTGGGTTGGGTTTGGGTTTGGTCCAACCGGTCACACCATTCACACGACACCATGGGCTTCGGCCCTTGGCTCATTCGAAACAAAAGAACACGACCCAAAATCACGAAACATTAACTCTTCGTCGTACCAAAATCAATTACGTAATATATTTTAGTTAGGTTTTTTTTTAAATATTCGCAAGTTAATCTTTTTATTTCTTTAAGTGTTTTAAATATATTTTACGTATTTTATAATTTTTAGTTCCAAGGGTATTTTAGTCTTTATTCGGATTTTAAATTTTCAGGTTTTACAATTCTTCCCCTCTAAAGAAAAATTTTCGTCCTCGAAAATTGAATGAAACGAAATGAAAATGAAAACGAAAACGAAAACGAAAACGAAACGAAATGAGAACATACCAAATTATTCAAAGAAATGAGGATAACTTGCACGCATCGACTCCTCGGTTTCCCAAGTAGCCTCACGTTCAGGATGATTCTTCCAAAGAATCTTAACGAATGGAATCACTTTATTTCTCATAACTCTTTCTTGTCTTTCCAGAATAGCTTCTGGTTCTTCAGATAAAGACATATCGGATTGAATTTGATCAAACGGATAAGAAGCAACGTGTAACGGATGATAGTTATATCCCCTTAGGAGTGATACATGAAAACGTCATGAACATGCGATAACTGAGGCGGAAGTGCTAAACGATACGAAACTTCTCCTATACGTTCCAAAATCTCAAATGGTCCAATAAATCGAGGACTAAGCTTGCCCTTGATTCCAAAACGTTTCACACCTCTAAACGGCGAAACTTTCAAAAACACACGATCTCCAACCCGAAATTCTAAATCACGACGATGCTTATCAGCATAACTTTTCTGACGAGACCTAGCTTCCTTCAATTTCTCTCTAGCCACAGCTACTTTCTCATTAGTGATCTCGATCATTTCCGGTCCTTCAATCAAACGCTCACCTACTTCATCCCAACAAATAGGTGCTCTACATTTCCTTCCATAAAGAAGTTCAAACGGTGCCGCCTTAATGCTAGCATGCCAACTGTTGTTATAAGCAAACTCTACCAAACATAAATATTCGTCCCAACTGCCAGTCCATTCTAAAGCACAAGCCCTTAGCATATCTTCTAAGGTCTGTATAGTCCTCTCTGACTGACCATCTGTTTGAGGATGAAATGCCGTACTAAAATTAAGTCGAGTACCCCATGCTTTCTGCAAACCCTTCCAGAAACGAGAAGTAAAACGCGGATCTCTATCGGACACAATAGATGTCGGAGTACCATGAAGTCTAACGATCTCTTGCTGAAAAATCTCCGCTAATTTACCAATACCATAATCCTTCCTGATTGGCAAGAAATGAGCAGATTTGGTTAGTCGATCAACAACCACCCAAATCGCATCATGCTTCTTCCTAGTAAGAGGTAATCCGGTCACAAAATCCATAGATATCTTATCCCACTTCCATGTTGGAATCTCCAATGGCTGTAACAAACCACTAGCCCTCTGATGTTCAATCTTAACCTGCTGACAAATCATACACTTCGACACAAACGTCGCCACATCTTGCTTCATGCCGTTCCACCAAAAGTACTGCTTCAAATCCCTATACATCTTGGTAGAACCAGGATGAATAGTGAAAGGAGAACTATGAGCTTCTGTCATAACTTTCTCACGAATTACCTGATCATTGGGAACACAAAGCCTATCTCCATACCATACAATACCGTCATTATCAACCTTAAACTCCGTCTGCTTACCTTCTTCAACATTTTGCGCTACGGCCCACAGCTCGCCGTCATCTTTCTGAGCTTCTTTAATTTGCAGTATAAGGTTCGACTCCACCTTCATACTAGCCCAGTATCCATCAAAACCTCGTACACACAACTCAACATCCAAACTCTCTAAATCACACAAAATCCTAGGCTCAATCTTGATACTCGCAAGAATGCCTGATTTTCGGCTAAGTGCGTCAGCAACTACGTTAGCCTTACCTGGATGGTACTGAATGTTGGTGTCATAATCCTTAAGAAGTTCTAACCATCTTCTTTGTCTCATGTTCAGTTCCTTCTGAGTGAAAATATACTTGAGACTCTTATGATCAGTGAATATATCACACGCCTCTCCATACAAGTAATGTCTCCAGATCTTCAACGCAAACACCACCGCAGCTAACTCAAGATCATGAGTGGGGTAATTCTCCTCATAAGGTTTTAGCTGCCTCGAAGCATAAGCTATTACCTTTCCATGTTGCATCAAAACACAGCCTAATCCTTTCTTAGATGCATCGCTGTAGATTTGAAATCCTCCTGAACCAGTTGGAAGAGTCAAAATAGGAGCCGACACCAATCTCCGCTTCAATTCTTCAAAACTCTTCTCTCGTTCATCCGTCCATACAAACTTTTCACCTTTCCTCATCAGTTGGGTTAAAGGCAAAGCTAGACGAGAGAAACCTTCAACAAAACGTCTATAGTAACCAGCAAGTCCAAGAAAACTCCTGGCCTCAGTCACTGTCGTAGGTCTTGGCCATTTAGTGATAGCCTCAACTTTAGACGGATCCATGGTTATACCATCAGCTGATACGATATGACCAAGGAAAGCAACTTGTCTCAACCAAAATTCACACTTCGAAAATTTGGCGTACAACTTCTTCTTCCTCAAAATCTCCAAAACTATACGAAGATGTTCTTCATGCTCTTCTTCAGACTTAGAGTAAACCAAAATATCGTCGATGAAAACAATAACGAACTTGTCGAGAAACTCATGGAAAACACGATTCATCAAGTCCATAAACACAGCAGGCGCATTGGTCAAACCAAAAGGCATAACGAGAAATTCGTAATGACCATATCTGGTACGAAACGCGGTCTTAGGAACATCTTGCTCCTTCACACGTAACTGATGGTAGCCAGACCTCAGGTCAATCTTCGAAAAGAACTTAGCTCCTTGCAGTTGATCAAACAAATCGTCTATACGCGGCAAAGGATAACGGTTACGAATAGTAATACGATTGAGTTCACGGTAGTCGATACATAGACGCATGCTTCCATCCTTCTTCTTCACAAACAAAACAGGTGCACCCCATGGAGAAACACTAGGGCGAATAAATCCACTTTCTATCATCTCTTGCAGTTGTTCCTTCAACTCCTTCAGTTCTACAGGTGCCATACGATACGGAGCCTTCGAAATCGGTTCAGCACCAGGAATTAACTCAATGCTAAACTCAACTTCTCGAGCTGGGGGAAGTCCAGGGAGTTCATCCGGAAAAACGTCAGCAAATTCGCAAACAACCGAAAGACTATCAATGTTAGGACTCTCCAAAGATGTGTCCTTAACAGATGCTAGAAAACCTTGGCACCCATGAGCAATCATGATCCGTGCCTTCATAGCGGAAATGAGCTTAACAGATTTAAGGGGTTGAGAACCATGATAAACGAATTCAGGATGTTTTACGTCTCCAAAGATCACCGTTCTAGCATGGCAGTCGATTGAAGCTCTATGGTAAGCCAACCAATCCATGCCTAGAATGATATCAAAGTCGACCATATTGAGAGGATACAGATTTGCAAAGCGAATACGATCATCAAAACGAAGAGGACACTTAACATATTTACGATCAATGATCACATGATTTTTCATAGGCGTCGAAATCGATAAGTGATTTGTTAACGGTTTGGGCTTCATATTAAGTTTCTTGGCAGATGTGACAGATATAATAGAGTGTGTGGCGCCAGTATCAAATAAAACGAAGACATCAAAATCATCAATGAAAAGAGTGCCCGTAATGGTACCTGAAGTTCGCTCCGCCTGATTACGAGTAGTAGCATAGACACGTCCAGTAGTAGTTGGCGGTTTGATGTAGTTTCCAGGAACTGCCGGATTCTTCTTAGGGCAATCCTTAATCTTGTGAGTAGTGGAACCACAACCAAAACATCCACCAGTGGCCTTGAAACACTGCCCTTGATGAGCCTTTCCACAAGTAGTACAAATAGGTGGGGGTGGCAAAACCTCAGCTGTCCTCTCTTGACTAGAAGATCCTGACGCACGACCCTAATTCGTTCCTCTAGCTGGCTGATCCCTGTTATAGCGCTGGTTATTGTTTCCTTGGTTCTGACGATCACTTCCATTCCTACCAGCATTTCTATTATCTTGACCCCTCGTCTCAGAACGTCCAGTGTCCACATTCCTTCTCGACTGACCCCGCTGATCATAACTCCTATCCCCTTGACCTCTCGAATCATAATTCCTACCAGAGTTTCCCTTATAGTCATTGCCTTGAGTCCTACCTTGAATCCGATCACCATCGCGATTACGCTTTTTAGAACCCGAAACCTCATGAAAGATCTCAATGTTACGAGCTGCATCATTGCAGGCCGACACATTCTCATACTCAATATTAAGCAATCGGTCCAACACCCACTTCTTCAGTCCCCACTTGAAGTACTTAGCTTGACGCCTACCATCTCCAGCAATCACTCCAACAAAACTCACCAACCTCATAAACCTACTCATGTACTCATTAGAGTTCTCATGATCAAACTGGTAGATCGCCTGATAATCCCTCTCATACCTTTGCTGCTCAGCATCAGGGAAGTAACGGTTATAGAAGATAGTCCGAAACTCAGTCCAAGTACAAGTCACAGCAAAAGCGTCACCTCCTCTTGCTTGTTTCAATGCTTTCCACCAACTCAAAGCATCACCTTCCAATTTGAATGAAGCCAAACGAGTCTTGAACTCGTCTCCACAACCCAGTACTTCAAACAGTTTCTCAATATGAGTGATCCAGTCCTCGGCCTCAGTAGGAGTAGCAGCAGTGCTAAACGAAAGAGGCTTAAGCTTACCGAAACGCTCGAGCCAAGTATGAATACCGACGGGTTGATTTCCTCCACCACTACCCGAAGCACCATTCTGATTACAAATGTTGTTGATCACCTGCTCCATCATCTCAGGTGTAGTCAAACCAGGGAAAAGAGAGTTGAGAGCATTCGCAATCGCAGCATCCATGTTAACAGCATCATCATCTCCATCCGCGCCACCAGTAGTACGAGTTCGAACCATCTAAACTATTAGCAAAAGAACAAAGGTAAGATACGAAATGGAATTACGAAGGAATCCTAAAGTCTACCCAAATCCTCACAGGTCAAATCCTAAGCTCTAAAGTCTCGAAACCTAGGCTCCATATGTCACAGGTCCTGACTACAAGTCGTAAACCTGGGCTCTGATGCCATAAATTGTAACGCCCCGACCCCACAAGGGTAAAGGAATCACAAGTAATGGTGTCATATCAAAGCAAACATATAAACCAAAAGAAATCTTCAACATAAATATGGAAATAATCCAAGTCAAATGACTTCAATACATAGGTCCCAGCGGAAAATAAACTCCAAATGAAATGTCTAAAGTATAAAGTCTAAATGGCATCATAAGATCAAAGCTAAAATCTCTAAGGTAAGTCCACTCAGCACTCATCCCAAAGCAATACCCAGCTCCAATGCTTAGATACCTGCCGCGGAAGAAAAGAAAAGTGCGGCTGAGCTTCAAAAGCCCAGTGAACAGATATACAAACAAAAAGAATACGAAACGAAAATCGAATACGAAATAAAGTAAAAGAAAGATAGTGAAATCATAGTCTTTTCAAAAGATAATTCAGAATATCAGAATAAGTTTTATAGCTTAACTACCTCGAAGCCCAGAACATATGCCATATCAGAAACATATCATAATCACATAAGGCAACATATTTGTAGGGGAGACCTACCAGAGTTATGAAGGACGTGCATGCACGCAGCATCAATCATCAGATAACATATAACAGATAACGGATAATATATGGCATATAACAGATCTAGGATGCATCCATACGCCCCACAGACAAATATTCATAATATAATTCAAATTGAGCTCATACAGATAACAGATAAGGGACGTGGCAGAACATCACTCTACTGCCCTAGAGTCATGTCAGAAGTGCATTTGCTGACACGGACATGGAACCCCCATGACTAGTTAAAATTGGCTCGGGTGTCAACTATCAGAGATCAAATAAGAATGTCATAACTGACATAGATCATATTTTATCAAATGTTTAATCATGTTTTCAAAATCAAAGCCTTCATATCATATAGTTCAAAATCAAATGGTTTATGATTCAAAAATCACAGTTCAGATAAGCAACAGCTCAAATAGACACATTAGGGTTCATAGCAAAGGTTTAGGAAATCCTAATATAAAAACGAAAAGAAAACTTCATACGAAACCTTTACTGAAAAGGTCAGAATATCCGTACCTTATTCGAAAGCAAAAGATCAAAAGTCGAAACAGGGAAGCAAAGAATTACTCCTTCTTCACAGAACCTATATACATTAATGTCGTATATATTATTAATGATTCCGAAATCGTCACAATGGTCTTTTAATATTTTAGGGTTTCTATACTTAAATGTTTTAATATCAATATAGTAATTTAGGGTTTCATATATCTTTTATTAACGTTTAGGGTTTTCATTCTTTAATGTCTCATTAATATGCATTAACTTACATGTTACGTCTTTTAATGACTAGTTACTTAACCTAACTCGTCACATAATACTCTTTCCTTTTTATTTTTCAACGTAAATGTTTATGATTTTATGTGACACATAATTTACTTATTGCTCGTATTAACTACGCATTTACTCTATTAGGGTTTATCATAACTTAATAATTTATCATATCAAAACTAGGGTTTATGTTTAACATAACCTTTACTTAATTAATGCATCTTCAAAAACTCATATGTAATTCAATTCAAATTAGGGTTTCGGTTATTAGGGTTTATACACATGTTTTAACTCATCTAAATACTTTACACATTCAAGTTATTAAGCTTATACACCTCATTCGAAAACTAACCATGGTTCGGTCCAAACTTCATATGTTTCGGCCCTCATTAAAACGACACAACATAACTCGATTCAATATCACATCTTACGTTACATGTCTCTTATTATTTACTAGGTTAAATGAGTTAGGGTTTCTCTTGGTTTTGTTTTACACCCCTCGGCCACAAAAGAAAAAGAACAAAAAGCGACGAAACAATTATAACTTGACATATACGTGTAAGATACGTTAAAGGAAGACAAATAAACAATATACCTTAACTTGGTTGAGCAAAATCGACACCAAAGGTGTTTGTGTGAGTCTCGGCCGAATAGGGAGAAAAAGAAAAAGAGAGAGCAAAATAACTAGGGTTCCAATTTAATGAATATGTGATGTATTTATAGTTGTAGTATTTGAGTTAAACTAGGAAAGTAATTGGGTTGGGTTTGGGTTTGGTCCAACCGGTCACACCATTCACACGACACCATGGGCTTCGGCCCTTGGCTCATTCGAAACAAAAGAACACGACCTAAAATCACGAAACATTAACTCTTCGTCGTACCAAAATCAATTACGTAATATATTTTAGTTAGGTTTTTTTTTTAATATTCGCAAGTTAATCTTTTTATTTCTTTAAGTGTTTTAAATATATTTTACGTATTTTATAATTTTTAGTTCCAAGGGTATTTTAGTCTTTATTCGGATTTTAAATTTTCAGGTTTTACAATTCTTCCCCTCTAAAGAAAAATTTTCGTCCTCGAAAATTGAATGAAACGAAATGAAAATGAAAACGAAAACGAAAACGAAAACGAAACGAAATGAGAACATACCAAATTATTCAAAGAAATGAGGATAACTTGCACGCATCGACTCCTCGGTTTCCCAAGTAGCCTCACGTTCAGGATGATTCTTCCAAAGAATCTTAACGAATGGAATCACTTTATTTCTCATAACTCTTTCTTGTCTTTCCAGAATAGCTTCTGGTTCTTCAGATAAAGACATATCGGATTGAATTTGATCAAACGGATAAGAAGCAACGTGTAACGGATGATAGTTATATCCCCTTAGGAGTGATACATGAAAACGTCATGAACATGCGATAACTGAGGCGGAAGTGCTAAACGATACGAAACTTCTCCTATACGTTCCAAAATCTCAAATGGTCCAATAAATCGAGGACTAAGCTTGCCCTTGATTCCAAAACGTTTCACACCTCTAAACGGCGAAACTTTCAAAAACACACGATCTCCAACCCGAAATTCTAAATCACGACGATGCTTATCAGCATAACTTTTCTGACGAGACCTAGCTTCCTTCAATTTCTCTCTAGCCACAGCTACTTTCTCATTAGTGATCTCGATCATTTCCGGTCCTTCAATCAAACGCTCACCTACTTCATCCCAACAAATAGGTGCTCTACATTTCCTTCCATAAAGAAGTTCAAACGGTGCCGCCTTAATGCTAGCATGCCAACTGTTGTTATAAGCAAACTCTACCAAACATAAATATTCGTCCCAACTGCCAGTCCATTCTAAAGCACAAGCCCTTAGCATATCTTCTAAGGTCTGTATAGTCCTCTCTGACTGACCATCTGTTTGAGGATGAAATGCCGTACTAAAATTAAGTCGAGTACCCCATGCTTTCTGCAAACCCTTCCAGAAACGAGAAGTAAAACGCGGATCTCTATCGGACACAATAGATGTCGGAGTACCATGAAGTCTAACGATCTCTTGCTGAAAAATCTCCGCTAATTTACCAATACCATAATCCTTCCTGATTGGCAAGAAATGAGCAGATTTGGTTAGTCGATCAACAACCACCCAAATCGCATCATGCTTCTTCCTAGTAAGAGGTAATCCGGTCACAAAATCCATAGATATCTTATCCCACTTCCATGTTGGAATCTCCAATGGCTGTAACAAACCACTAGCCCTCTGATGTTCAATCTTAACCTGCTGACAAATCATACACTTCGACACAAACGTCGCCACATCTTGCTTCATGCCGTTCCACCAAAAGTACTGCTTCAAATCCCTATACATCTTGGTAGAACCAGGATGAATAGTGAAAGGAGAACTATGAGCTTCTGTCATAACTTTCTCACGAATTACCTGATCATTGGGAACACAAAGCCTATCTCCATACCATACAATACCGTCATTATCAACCTTAAACTCCGTCTGCTTACCTTCTTCAACATTTTGCGCTACGGCCCACAGCTCGCCGTCATCTTTCTGAGCTTCTTTAATTTGCAGTATAAGGTTCGACTCCACCTTCATACTAGCCCAGTATCCATCAAAACCTCGTACACACAACTCAACATCCAAACTCTCTAAATCACACAAAATCCTAGGCTCAATCTTGATACTCGCAAGAATGCCTGATTTTCGGCTAAGTGCGTCAGCAACTACGTTAGCCTTACCTGGATGGTACTGAATGTTGGTGTCATAATCCTTAAGAAGTTCTAACCATCTTCTTTGTCTCATGTTCAGTTCCTTCTGAGTGAAAATATACTTGAGACTCTTATGATCAGTGAATATATCACACGCCTCTCCATACAAGTAATGTCTCCAGATCTTCAACGCAAACACCACCGCAGCTAACTCAAGATCATGAGTGGGGTAATTCTCCTCATAAGGTTTTAGCTGCCTCGAAGCATAAGCTATTACCTTTCCATGTTGCATCAAAACACAGCCTAATCCTTTCTTAGATGCATCGCTGTAGATTTGAAATCCTCCTGAACCAGTTGGAAGAGTCAAAATAGGAGCCGACACCAATCTCCGCTTCAATTCTTCAAAACTCTTCTCTCGTTCATCCGTCCATACAAACTTTTCACCTTTCCTCATCAGTTGGGTTAAAGGCAAAGCTAGACGAGAGAAACCTTCAACAAAACGTCTATAGTAACCAGCAAGTCCAAGAAAACTCCTGACCTCAGTCACTGTCGTAGGTCTTGGCCATTTAGTGATAGCCTCAACTTTAGACGGATCCATGGTTATACCATCAGCTGATACGATATGACCAAGGAAAGCAACTTGTCTCAACCAAAATTCACACTTCGAAAATTTGGCGTACAACTTCTTCTTCCTCAAAATCTCCAAAACTATACGAAGATGTTCTTCATGCTCTTCTTCAGACTTAGAGTAAACCAAAATATCGTCGATGAAAACAATAACGAACTTGTCGAGAAACTCATGGAAAACACGATTCATCAAGTCCATAAACACAGCAGGCGCATTGGTCAAACCAAAAGGCATAACGAGAAATTCGTAATGACCATATCTGGTACGAAACGCGGTCTTAGGAACATCTTTCTCCTTCACACGTAACTGATGGTAGCCAGACCTCAGGTCAATCTTCGAAAAGAACTTAGCTCCTTGCAGTTGATCAAACAAATCGTCTATACGCGGCAAAGGATAACGGTTACGAATAGTAATACGATTGAGTTCACGGTAGTCGATACATAGACGCATGCTTCCATCCTTCTTCTTCACAAACAAAACAGGTGCACCCCATGGAGAAACACTAGGGCGAATAAATCCACTTTCTATCATCTCTTGCAGTTGTTCCTTCAACTCCTTCAGTTCTACAGGTGCCATACGATACGGAGCCTTCGAAATCGGTTCAGCACCAGGAATTAACTCAATGCTAAACTCAACTTCTCGAGCTGGGGGAAGTCCAGGGAGTTCATCCGAAAAAACGTCAGCAAATTCGCAAACAACCGAAAGACTATCAATGTTAGGACTCTCCAAAGATGTGTCCTTAACAGATGCTAGAAAACCTTGGCACCCATGAGCAATCATGATCCGTGCCTTCATAGCGGAAATGAGCTTAACAGATTTAAGGGGTTGAGAACCATGATAAACGAATTCAGGATGTTTTACGTCTCCAAAGATCACCGTTCTAGCATGGCAGTCGATTGAAGCTCTATGGTAAGCCAACCAATCCATGCCTAGAATGATATCAAAGTCGACCATATTGAGAGGATACAGATTTGCAAAGCGAATACGATCATCAAAACGAAGAGGACACTTAACATATTTACGATCAATGATCACATGATTTTTCATAGGCGTCGAAATCGATAAGTGATTTGTTAACGGTTTGGGCTTCATATTAAGTTTCTTGGCAGATGTGACAGATATAATAGAGTGTGTGGCGCCAGTATCAAATAAAACGAAGACAGCAAAATCATCAATGAAAAGAGTGCCCGTAATGGTACCTGAAGTTCGCTCCGCCTGATTACGAGTAGTAGCATAGACACGTCCAGTAGTAGTTGGCGGTTTGATGTAGTTTCCAGGAACTGCCGGATTCTTCTTAGGGCAATCCTTAATCTTGTGAGTAGTGGAACCACAACCAAAACATCCACCAGTGGCCTTGAAACACTGCCCTGGATGAGCCTTTCCACAAGTAGTACAAATAGGTGGGGGTGGCAAAACCTCAGCTGTCCTCTGTTGACTAGAAGATCCTGACGCACGACCCTGATTCGTTCCTCTAGCTGGCTGATCCCTGTTATAGCGCTGGTTATTGTTTCCTTGGTTCTGACGATCACTTCCATTCCTACCAGCATTTCTATTATCTTGACCCCTCGTCTCAGAACGTCCAGTGTCCACATTCCTTCCCGACTGACCCCGCTGATCATAACTCCTATCCCCTTGACCTCTCGAATCATAATTCCTACCAGAGTTTCCCTTATAGTCATTGCCTTGAGTCCTACCTTGAATCCGATCACCATCGCGATTACGCTTTTTAGAACCCGAAACCTCATGAAAGATCTTAATGTTACGAGCTGCATCATTGCAGGCCGACACATTCTCATACTCAATATTAAGCAATCGGTCCAACACCCACTTCTTCAGTCCCCACTTGAAGTGCTTAGCTTGACGCCTACCATCTCCAGCAATCACTCCAACAAAACTCACCAACCTCATAAACCTACTCATGTACTCATTATAGTTCTCATGATCAAACTGGTAGATCGCCTGATAATCCCTCTCATACCTTTGCTGCTCAGCATCAGGGAAGTAACGGTTATAGAAGATAGTCCGAAACTCAGTCCAAGTACAAGTCACAGCAAAAGCGTCACCTCCTCTTGCTTGTTTCAATGCTTTCCACCAACTCAAAGCATCACCTTCCAATTTGAATGAAGCCAAACGAGTCTTGAACTCGTCTCCACAACCCAGTACTTCAAACAGTTTCTCAATATGAGTGATCCAGTCCTCGGCCTCAGTAGGAGTAGCAGCAGTGCTAAACGAAAGAGGCTTAAGCTTACCGAAACGCTCGAGCCAAGTATGAATACCGACGGGTTGATTTCCTCCACCACTACCCGAAGCACCATTCTGATTACGAATGTTGTTGATCACCTGCTCCATCATCTCAGGTGTAGTCAAACCAGGGAAAAGAGAGTTGAGAGCATTCGCAATCGCAGCATCCATGTTAACAGCATCATCATCTCCATCCGCGCCACCAGTAGTACGAGTTCGAACCATCTAAACGATTAGCAAAAGAACAAAGGTAAGATACGAAATGGAATTACGAAGGAATCCTAAAGTCTACCCAAATCCTCACAGGTCAAATCCTAAGCTCTAAAGTCTCGAAACCTAGGCTCCATATGTCACAGGTCCTGACTACAAGTCGTAAACCTGGGCTCTGATGCCATAAATTGTAACGCCCCGACCCCACAAGGGTAAAGGAATCACAAGTAATGGTGTCATATCAAAGCAAACATATAAACCAAAAGAAATCTTCAACATAAATATGGAAATAATCCAAGTCAAATGACTTCAATACATAGGTCCCAGCGGAAAATAAACTCCAAATGAAATGTCTAAAGTATAAAGTCTAAATGGCATCATAAGATCAAAGCTAAAATCTCTAAGGTAAGTCCACTCAGCACTCATCCCAAAGCAATACCCAGCTCCAATGCTTAGATACCTGCCGCGGAAGAAAAGAAAAGTGCGGCTGAGCTTCAAAAGCCCAGTGAACAGATATACAAACAAAAAGAATACGAAACGAAAATCGAATACGAAATAAAGTAAAAGAAAGATAGTGAAATCATAGTCTTTTCAAAAGATAATTCAGAATATCAGAATAAGTTTTATAGCTTAACTACCTCGAAGCCCAGAACATATGCCATATCATAAACATATCATAATCACATAAGGCAACATATTTGTAGGGGAGACCTACCAGAGTTATGAAGGACGTGCATGCACGCAGCATCAATCATCAGATAACATATAACAGATAACGGATAATATATGGCATATAACAGATCTAGGATGCATCCATACGCCCCACAGACAAATATTCATAATATAATTCAAATTGAGCTCATACAGATAACAGATAAGGGACGTGGCAGAACATCACTCTACTGCCCTAGAGTCATGTCAGAAGTGCATTTGCTGACACGGACATGGAACCCCCATGACTAGTTAAAATTGGCTCGGGTGTCAACTATTAGAGATCAAATAAGAATGTCATAACTGACATAGATCATATTTTATCAAATGTTTAATCATGTTTTCAAAATCAAAGCCTTCATATCATATAGTTCAAAATCAAATGGTTTATGATTCAAAAATCACAGTTCAGATAAGCAACAGCTCAAATAGACACATTAGGGTTCATAGCAAAGGTTTAGGAAATCCTAATATAAAAACGAAAAGAAAACTTCATACGAAACCTTTACTGAAAAGGTCAGAATATCCGTACCTTATTCGAAAGCAAAAGATCAAAAGTCGAAACAGGGAAGCAAAGAATTACTCCTTCTTCACAGAACCTATATACATTAATGTCGTATATATTATTAATGATTCCGAAATCGTCACAATGGTCTTTTAATATTTTAGGGTTTCTATACTTAAATGTTTTAATATCAATATAGTAATTTAGGGTTTCATATATCTTTTGTTAACGTTTAGGGTTTTCATTCTTTAATGTCTCATTAATATGCATTAACTTACATGTTACGTCTTTTAATGACTAGTTACTTAACCTAACTCGTCACATAATACTCTTTCCTTTTTATTTTTCAACGTAAATGTTTATGATTTTATGTGACACACAATTTACTTATTGCTCGTATTAACTACGCATTTACTCTATTAGGGTTTATCATAACTTAATAATTTATCATATCAAAACTAGGGTTTATGTTTAACATAACATTTACTTAATTAATGCATCTTCAAAAACTCATATGTAATTCAATTCAAATTAGGGTTTCGGTTATTAGGGTTTATACACATGTTTTAACTCATCTAAATACTTTACACATTCAAGTTATTAAGCTTATACACCTCATTCGAAAACTAACCATGGTTCGGTCCAAACTTCATATGTTTCGGCCCTCATTAAAACGACACAACATAACTCGATTCAATATCACATCTTACGTTACATGTCTCTTATTATTTACTAGGTTAAATGAGTTAGGGTTTCTCTTGGTTTTGTTTTACACCCCTCGGCCACAAAAGAAAAAGAACAAAAAGCGACGAAACAATTATAACTTGACATATACGTGTAAGATACGTTAAAGGAAGACAAATAAACAATATACCTTAACTTGGTTGAGCAAAATCGACACCAAAGGTGTTTGTGTGAGTCTCGGCCGAATAGGGAGAAAAAGAAAAAGAGAGAGCAAAATAACTAGGGTTCCAATTTAATGAATATGTGATGTATTTATAGTTGTAGTATTTGAGTTAAACTAGGAAAGTAATTGGGTTGGGTTTGGGTTTGGGTTTGGTCCAACCGGTCACACCATTCACACGACACCATGGGCTTCGGCCCTTGGCTCATTCGAAACAAAAGAACACGACCCAAAATCACGAAACATTAACTCTTCGTCGTACCAAAATCAATTACGTAATATATTTTAGTTAGGTTTTTTTTTTAAATATTCGCAAGTTAATCTTTTTATTTCTTTAAGTGTTTTAAATATATTTTACGTATTTTATAATTTTTAGTTCCAAGGGTATTTTAGTCTTTATTCGGATTTTAAATTTTCAGGTTTTACAATCACACTCCTCTCGATGACCCCACAGTTGTTCGAGACACCATCTTCAAAATTAGAGCCGACCAATCTCGCCTCAACCGCAACAAAGAACTCATCCACCGTGATCCCTTTCAAATGGAACTCTCCGAAATGATTCCCATCTATAGAAAGTGGGAAGAAATTCTTAGAGAAAATGTCATTTGTTTGGCCGGGAACAAAGATCATCCCAATGCATGTCTTGTCCAAATGATCTATTGCCTCATCCACCAAAGGACCACCCAAGAAACTTGCTCGTGTTGTTCACGAAATTTCTTCAACCGAATCATCTCCCATTAAATCCACAAACGCTAGGATTTCCCCTCCACCAACTCAACCAATAAAACCAATCCCCAAAAGGATTGTTCCCACAAAACTACCATTGCCAAACACTACTATACCTCCTAAACCAAACACTCCTATTTCCACTAAACCATCACCTTTGGTGCCTAGAGCCTTATCATTCACCACTCCACTTTCATCTCCACACCTCTACAACTTAGAGGACTTGCCTTCTAGGCCATCTCATCCTCCACCATTACCAACATTCTCCTCAATAGAGAGAATAGCGCAACAACAAAACCAAGGTGTTGAAACGACACTAGCACCGGTATCCTTTTCTCCATCACCCTCAAATACTCCCTTTTGGATTATGAGGAATCATCAAAATCAACCACCCGATCACATGGAAGTAGATACCTCTCTAGCACCATCCTCGACATATATTCCACCACCACCACCCCTGGTTGAACTACCTCCAAATGAGCCTCCAAAAATCCCTCCTACTTTTGTGGAACCTCAACCCAACCTTCCATCTCAAGCCATTCCATTTCTACTACCACCATTTCCGAGCCATGACAAAGATTGTTATCATTGTCAACATGTTGAAGGCTTGGTACATGAACTACGTGAAGAGCAACGTTTCATGTTTTATCACCTCCTCGAACGTTTCGATGAGGTCAAAAAACCTAAACAACCTTGAGCTTAAGGATTCAAGTGGTGTCCTAGTCTTAAATTAGATAGTTTAGGAATCTTAATCCATGTATTGATCATTTTCTTAGTTTTTAGAGTTATGTACTTCATTTCTCTAGTTTTATTAAATGAAATTACATGTTATATGCCATATTGTCTTAAGAATATGTTTAGTGGCTTAATGCATAACTCTTGTTAATGTTAACACCACATTTTACATCCATATTGCTGTCTTAAGTATGCAGGCAGACGGATCCCTCATTTTAGCCTAGACGGATCCCTCCAAGGGAGGAACCGTGGGATCCGTGCAATAAGAAAATTTTTTCTTATTAATTTGAGTCTTATTTACAGGAAATTATGCATCATATACTTGTTTTCTAACATTTGTTTTGTAGATTTTCAATATAGACTTGAAGACTTTGACACCCTCAACAAGGGGGAGTTTCTTGTCAAAGCAAAACAATTGCAAAACCATTTGCAATACTTCCACATAAGTTTACATTACTACTTGACGTCTTCCTCACAAAGGAGCACTCGTCAAGGGGGGGCATGTTCGTCTAAAAGACCAAACCATTTGCAAACGATATTGCAAAACACTAGTTTAGCCTTCCTAATTACTTGACGCCCTCAACAAAGGGAAGAACCCGTCAAGGGGGAGCTAAGACGAGAATTCTTCTCATCTCTTACTCTCTATTTTTCATATTTTTACTTTTTACATGTTTTTTTCTTCAAAACTATGTTTCAGTTTCTTTTCGACGCTCTTTTTGTTTCGACAAAAAGGGGGAGAATAGAGTAAAAAACTCCAATTCAAACTTTTACGAATTTTAGTTTTTTCTTAAAATAATCTTATGTTTTGTCATCAATAAAAAATGGGAGATTGTTAATACAAATAAGCCGTAAAAACGTTTATTTATATTTTACGATCTTCTAATGTTTTGTCGATAACAAATGTAAAATCATTTTAACGAAACAAATAAAATACGTAAAGGGTTTGAGCCAATAGATTACTAACACACTTACGTTTTCCTATTAAACATTAAACAATTAATAGTGTTTTCATGTTATAGTAATGCATATGTATAACAACTAGTGTTTACATAATGGGTATATATATATATACATACTTAGTATGTATTGTAATGGGTAATGTAATGGGTAAGAATCTAAGTACTTGACCCATTAACTAGACACATTGAATGTAGTTGGGTAAAACCCAAAGTCCATGACCCATACCCATGGAGCATAATCCATAACCCATGACCCACTGCATGACATCATGCATGAAGTCATAATGGGTATTATCCATAACCCATGGAGCTAACCCATGACCCATTAACTAGATGCATTGCATCTTCTAGATACATTGTATCTATGTGGATACCCATGATCCAAAGTCCATAACCCATGACCCATGATCCATGATCCACAACCCGTTTAGGAGGAGCGTCCTACGGATCCCCAGGAATACACTGGACGGATCCCTCAAGCAAGGGATCCGTGGAACAGTAGTGATTTTTTGTCTATAAATAGTGAGCCATTTCTTCATTGTAACTTACCCCTTTCACACACATTCTCTCTTAGTGTTGTAAACTCTCTAACCTCATATCCAAAGGATCTTTCTATGTAGTTGTGTGTTTGTGTGATTCTCTAGGTTCCTCTTAAAGGCGAGATCACCACCTCTTGAAGTCGAGCAAGCTCAAGTCCATGGGTTGCCAAGCTTCGTCATCGTCAAGACTATTGATGTTAACTTTTTTGATAGTTCTTTCCTCTCTCATTAGAAGTGTTGTGTTGAAGACATAGGTGAAAGATGTCTAAAGGGTCAAAGTCGAAGGCATTAGTGAAAGGTGCCGAAGATCAGTGTTAAAGGCATTAGTGAAGGGTGCCTAGGTGTCGTGTCAAAGGCATTAGTGAAAGGTGCCTAGGGTGTACATTCGATATGGTGCATCAATGTACAAAATATATTAGTTTGGGTCAAAGGATATTGATATCCTTGTTGATGTTGTAATAAAGAGTGGATCTCCTTTGGGATAGGTGTTGTGCTGTTTTGGGTAGTAGTTCCTCCTTGTAATTGAGCTCGGTATCTAGCCTTGTACCGGATAAAGTGTAGGCGACGTTGTGATAAGTTTGGTTCTATCTCGTGGAAGAACTCGGTGTCTAGCCTTGTACCGGATAAAGAGAAGGCGACGTTGTGAAGGCTTCTCCGCTACAAGGAGTTGTGTTGTGTAGTGATTACGAACTCTCGAGTAGGTGACTCGGAGAGTGGAGTAGGGCAAGGAAGGTATCTTTGTAGCCGAACCACTATAAATACTCGCGTTGTGGTTTTGTGCTTCTTACTCTTTATCTTTGCTTTACTTATTTATATGCTTATCTATCAACATCCAACACATACATTTAAATAGATTGACATAAGTCGATCTAAATAGTTTAAAACGAAGTTTTAATCGGCAAAACTATTCAACCCCCCCTCCCTTCTAGTTTTCCACATATCTTTCAAGTATTTTTATAAATCAAAGCACATGCTGGATTTGTAAAGCTGACCATGTTCTTAGTTAACCAGATTATAGTGTCCAAACACCCCTTTTCCAATACTAAATTATATATGCTTAAAGAATGAAACTGAAGAAACAATATCACAATTAACAATCACGAATTAAGAACCATATTAATTCATCATAAATTTGAGAATAACAAGAATGGTGACAATGATTCTGTTTCTGCATATGTAGTTTATCTAGAACATAACACGCGGCAAAACAACAAAACCGTTTAGTGTATGTAGTTTACTCCAATTTCTTTTTTCGTTTATTTCAAAAGTTATCAAAATACTACTACCTTTTACCAATGAAATTTAATATTTTTGTTTTTCCCATAGCTATATATCTACTCTGTTTCGTCAAGTCTCATCAATAAATCCCAACCGTTGGATAACCTGGAGATACAACCCAGCTGCTTAAAATTCAAGTCTTCATTTCTTTGACCAAATATTTTGTAAACTCCCTATTCTACCCTCCACCCTCCCTTTATAAACCCCCTCAATTATTTAGGGTTTCATATTATTTTTTTTTCAGTTTCTAGGGTTTTAAAAAAAATGGGTGAGGAGAGAAAGACATGGACGGTGAGTGGTTTAATGACACAAAAGGGTTTGAAGTTATAACGCCAGACGATGGAACTGAAGATATGTCGTTTTAATTTTAAAATGGTTTAGGGTTTTACGTAATGAAAAGACTATCCAAGCATCGGGGTTTTAGTTGTGTATTAATAGTTGCAATAAAGTATATTTTTGTAAATATTACTTTTACCGGGGACATGTCCCCGGGAAAAGATTTGGCGGGAATAAAGGCGGGAACAATTAGCATGCTTTTGACTTGGTCAAATTTTGGTAAAAGTGAAATACACTTTTGGCGGGGACAAGTCCCCGGCGAAAGGTTACGTTGAATTTTTACTAGCCGGTCAAACCTTGTTAAAAATGCAACAGACTTTCGCCGGGGACTTGTCCCCGCCAAAAGTTTTCGTTGAATTTTTACTAACCGGTCAGCGTATTCATGTGCCACGTCAGTTTTTTTTTTGTCGTTTAGTGACTTTCGCCGGGGACACGGCGTCCCTGGCGAAAGTCTCATCGCCCGTCCATCCGATTGTTGTAGTGATTTTCATTAATAAAATGTCTCCGTTATTGTTTAAATCGTGCATTGTAATTTTACATTTAAGATTTATATAAGTTAATTATTTTAAAAGATATTTTGGAGAATCAACTTTACTTATAAGATATTCCTCTTTATGAAATTAAGTAAATTATGAACACCTACAAAATACATGCCCTAAAAACTTCCTATTTTCTCCTAAAAACTTCCTATTTTCCCAAACTAGTCTATAGGAAAATCAACCAGAAAATAAAATCATATCCTAAAAAGATTTGATATATTTTGTAAATGATATACAAATTCCAAGCATTATGGTGTAAGAGGATGTCAAAGAAGCGTTGTATACCTGCAGGCGTGGGTATGTGATCGTATTTCATACAAGTTGTTGGATAGAATAATCATCGGAACATACATTCCTACCTCTTGTCTCCTCACGTTCATAACTATTGTTCGATCATATGTATACATTCAATGCACTAGCTATATATCATTTGTCAATCATAAAGTGGGTACTGGGTAGGGATATAGCTAGTAGGAAGAAAACTTAAAAGGGTGGAGAAGTATGAGAAATAACTATAATCAAATATAATAACTATAACCAAATATTTAAGATGCATCGATCTAAATTAGATGCATCTTTATACATTTAGATACATCACAAGTGATTTTGAAGTCAAAATTAAATGATGCAAAGTAGCAACAAATTTGACCTGTAGAGGGCGAAAAATATATAGGATTATTCTAACTTGATGAAATGCATCTAATATATGTATACGCGTCTAATTTTTAGTTAGAAAATATATTATATACTAAAAGGTAATAGACCTATAGTGACTAAGGTTTTAGTGACACAAAAAAGTCTCACTAAATCTATACTTCCAATGACAATTTTTAAAATTGTGAGTAAAAACTAGGGCTGTAAACGAACTGAACGTTCAATGAACATTTCATGAATCGTTCGGTAAAAAGTTCGTTTATGTTCGTTTATTTATTAAATGAACGAACATGAACCATATTTTACGTACGTTTAGTTAAATGAACGAACATGAACAAAAGTCGCGTCCGTTTATTTATGTTCGTGAACGTCCGATTATACGTTCGTTTATGTTCATTTATTTATTTATATTTTTATATCATATCTTTTAATTGTATAATTTTAAAATTGGTTTGTTTAAACAAAACAACGCTTATGAAACAATATATCGTGCATAATTAGTAAAGTTTATGTTTGTTTGTCTATGTTCGTTCGTTTACCGTTCGTTTAGTGTCTTAATGAACGAACATGAACAACACATTGTTTTAATTAACGAACATGAACAAGAAAATTCGTCCGTTTAAGCGTTCGTGTTCGTTTATTTGTCCGGTTAAAGTTAAATGAACGAACATGAACAAGGCTCCGTTCGTGTTCGTCCGGTTCGTTTACAGCCCTAGTAAAAACTTAAAATTTTGAGATTTAATGACATTTTTAATGTACAAAATGTGTCTTAAAAGGCAAAAAAATGTATCCTCACACTTATTTTGTGTCACTATACATAGACTTTTACCTGCTTGACTTCTACCTACACTTTTTAAATGTAAGAGAAGCATATAAATTTTTTAAGGTGTGTTTGTTTCATTCAGATGTTTTGGGTCTGAATCTGTTTATTAAACCAACGCCATGCAATAATAAGTAACTTATGTAAATATGAAACAAGACTTTTTATCATAAATATAACATAGTTAATAAACACTCAAATATATTATATAAAGTTTACAAAACGAGTAAGAGGCAGTAAGACAAGTCTCCCACATTTTACTGAGTAAGATGTTATATGTCTAACTGTGTCTTACTCAAAAGAAAAAAACAAACAAGTAAAACGTCTGCCCTCCTTTTACTGGTAAGAGTAAGAGGGCTAGTAAGATTTTTTTTTAAAAAAACAGTGACACTTTTTTTATACTTTTGTTGACACATTTTACTTTTAGTGACACCTTTTTAACTTTTGGTGACATTTATTTTAAATGTCACTAAAAGATTTGTGCAGTTATAATTATTTTTCATTCTTCTCATTTTAAAATTTGTTTTCATTTGATTTGATCATAAGTAATCATAAAATGTTAAAAGCTAGCTAGGACTTTCGAGAACAAATCTAAGAGGTGTGTAATTAGATGTGCATCTCTTTTAAGAATGGTTAAGGCTTTCTTGTAGATAACTCCACGAAAACTGAGAAAATTTAAACCACAAATTCTTTAAAACTTTGTTGAAAACGAGATTTCAAAAACATATATATTGAACACGTTTCTACTTTCTTCTAAATTTTGGAATAAGATTTCTAGAAAACCTTTCCTTTTCTCACAACTAAAGACATTATAAATTTCTAAGACAATAACCAAAAGTAACAACTATATTTACCACTTGTTCTTCTATCCAATGAAAATGTGTTGCCATATATGTTTCTATATATGTTGTCTCGCAATTAAAAATTTCATATTCAATAAAGACCTATTTTGAATCAAATGTTTATCCATACTATAAATTCTTCATAATAACTTAAAGCTTAAAAAACTAAGGGCCCGTTTGGTTTGAGGGGTAGGTTTAGATTGAGAGAAAATACCAATAAATGTTATTTGTTATATGTGTGTGGCCCAAATTGGGGTTGAATACCAAAATCAGGACTTTGCAGAATCCCGTCATTAACCTACTTTTACTTATTTTCATTATTCAAGTGGGCCCTTTTTCAATATCATCCATTCCTAATTCTTTTATTATATTTTTAAAATGGTAATAGTTTTAAATATAAATTATATTTATTTAAAATATAAATAATATATTATTTAATTATATTTTTCTCTCTCCTAATCCAAATCCAAATCTATAACTTTACATTAAAATCCAAATCATAATCTAAACCTATCTACAAACCAAACGGGCCCTAAGAACCTTAATTCTGATACATACAGTGGCTGAGAAAAGAAAGCCTAATCATGATTAAAACTTGTATCAAAAGAAGCCCCACATGAGCATGATTAAAACAGATGCATTTTGATAAAGGGAAATGATTTAGATGACTAACTTATATGACTAATTTTATGCCTAATGCATTCATTGATTGACACATGGATTTCATAATTTCTCTCTCTTCAAAACTACCATTGATTTTGCCAAGTGTATGATGATGTTTGTTAGGCATAAAATTAGGCATGCCAATTAGGCATGCCAATCACTACTCTTTGATAAATAATAGTACATAGGTTCATATAGACTAGCCGGGTACCCGTGTCATTATATTTTTCGTTGAAAATTTTGTTTTAAAGTTTTTTTTTTGTTTTTTTTTTCCTTTCAGTAATATAGTTTTTAGTTGCATAATCACTTAATGTTGAATTTGTGATAGATTCAAGTATCTAGAAAGAGAATGTACAAGGAATGTAGCGTTTATATGAATAAATTAAATTAACTTTAACTTGATCGAGTTATAACACAACAAGATGCACAATTTCATATCTTAAAATCTAAAAAGCAACAAACCTTTAAACAAGATGAAGATCATAATTTTATTTATATATCGTAGAAGTAAAAGTAAATGTAAACTAACACAATACGTATTTTTACAACCAAATATGTGTGTGTAAACTTGTATTAATATAAAGTTATTTGTGCCTCAAGGACAAAACTTTACAACAAAACAATTGGCTAGAAAAATAAAAATCTTTCGGTATTAAACACACACTTATCACAATACAACCCTAATTTTACTCTCACACCTACATGTAAGAGCATCCACTATGGTAGTTTAAGAATAGGTCCAAGAAATTATGAAGAGGTTTAAAAATTTGTGTACCATAGTGAGAAACCATTTCAAGTCTAGGTGGCATGAAAAGGTCTAGCATTTTAAAGAGGTTTATAAACTAATGAATTGCATGAGTTGACAATACTATAAACCTATTAAAAGCTTTATCTATAGTGGTAATAGGTTTATAGTATGAAAAAGGTTTGTAAATTAATGACATTTCATGAAGTGGCAATCTTATAAACCTTTTAATAGGTTCATCATAGTGGATGCCCTAACCACCGAACCCACTAAAACAACAATGAAACCACCCAAGCTCGAAGCACCACCGGTTAAAACAAGATTCGGTGGTGTCGGCGGCGTAATCAGTTGATGTTGGCCGCGGTCCTGGTGGTTGTGGCAGTGGAAGAATTTGATGTGAGCCTAATTGTTCGCGTGAGTGAGTTTTGTAGTGGTGGCGGAAATAGGCGGCAGTCGATGGTTGTATACAGAGAGAGATTGAGAGATGCTAGTTTATGTTTTAGGTTGTAAAGAACGTATTTTTGTGGGTTTTTGTTTCTTTGTTTGGTGTGTGTATTTTTAGATGTGTAAAGGTTCGACTTTTATATGGTGCAAACATACGTGTGTAATGTTCTAATATTAGGTTCGGAGTTAAGATTTCTTTTTGCAAAACGTTTAAATTAATAATAATATAGTAAATAGATAGCAGTTTTGTTTTTCAAATTCTAGCATTTATATAAATATTCAATGTTTAATTTTTGGTCATAAAGCCTTTCTTTATTACAAGACTTTTAATGTATTGACCATTTGTTATTTCATGTATTGTTATTGACTAATGTCTTATTATTTCTTAATAAGGAAATGTTTTTGGTTTTACATTTTTAAGACTACTTCTTTTAGCAAGTCTCAAATCTATTATAAAGTAGTATAAATTAATTACACGGGTTGTCATGACTCATGATTAACTACAAGCTTGACTAATGTTGCATGTTTTGAATGCATTGACACTCTTTGTACGGGATACCATTTACAACTTTAGGAACAAGTGCTAGGGGCGGATGTATGTATAAAGAAGAGGGGGTAGAGGCCCTAGCCCAAGAGTTTGTACCTTTGAATTATCTATAGAAAAAACTTGTTTTAGCACTTAAACAATTAAACCTCTCCTTTCTTGTATTTTTTTAGTCAAGATATTATGTTTTTTTTTGTATTATGTAAGCATGCATGTGTAGAATTCCCAACCATCATCTATCAGTTAAATTTTGCTAAAGAACACTTTTAAGCAAGTGTTACCTTGCCAAACATCAATACCCGGAAACAAACAAGTGATAATAAATTAACAATTGCAAAAGAAATTTTTTCAAAGTAACGAATCTTTTTATAACTCGGTTCCACTTTAGGAATATAGATTTTAACACTTTTGCATTTTGCATGCAAGGGTCTAAAAACAATATTACTCCCAAATATCATATAAAAACAAGATGACTCCCAAAATCATTTGTATGGAATATTGGAATATACGAGAGTTTTTTAGGTTGACTAATTTGAAAAAGTAATTAATAAAGTATGTGCCTCTAAAAGTATTTAAATAAATATTTAGTGTTTTTCTTTTTCTTCTCTTTCTTTTATAAAAAATCATACTGTAAATCTTTCCTTCATACAAAATCATACCGTAAACATCATGAAAGATTTTTTTTATTAGCAACAAACTAATCACCCACGATCTTTCATATGTTATCAAATCCAAAAGAGAAAAGAATTAAAAAGATAATAGCCGTCGTCTTTATCTTTATGTTCTCGTCATGATCTCCTATGTCAGTGTCATTGCCGACTCAGTCATTTGTGACGATGATGACTACGACATAGTTCTCATCTCCTTCGGTGTTATTCAAAGTAGTCCGATTGACTTCAGGGCATTTCCGATGTATTTAAGCTCATCACGAACGTTCGGTGTGAACTTTGAGAGCTAACAATGGTATTTCTTATGGCATTTGGTTTAGTTGATCCTATTTGTTTTGGTGGTAACAGTCGGCTACTTGTTTGTTTACGTTGTTCTTTTAGACGATATATCGGAATCGTGTTGACGTCCAAATTATCGAAACAAGACATAATATTCCTTCAAGTGATCGATGGCGTCGAGGAATCAAAATCAATGTCCTACATCAACATGGCTAGTGAAAGAGTCCTCAATGACGAGGATGAACATAGTTACATAGTGAAGATGTCTATGCAAATGAGATGATGCTTTTAGAACGGTGAAGAGCCAAATCGGTTTTTATGATCTTTTAAAAACATAAAAATTAGTTACTTAAGCATTTTATTAATTATTTTTAAAACTACATACTTTGTTAAATACTTTTTCAAATTACTATAGTCATCTAAAAAATTCGAACATATGATGCTATATTCATTCTTCTCATTTAAAATTTTCTTTTCACTAGATCTCTTCCCCTATATTCACATGTCAAGTTATTTGGAGTCTAACTCAATTAAAATTAGTTCCCAAATCCGCAAATCCAGCATAACTGGAATATACCGGTTAAAAAGCCAATTTCATTGAGAGTTTCACTTTCATTAAACTATCTTATATAATCAAACCAAATTAATTATGGCAAGTAAATTGGTTCTGTGTTGTCCTCCAAGTACATGCACATGCTATCCTAAACTAGCTGTTCTATGACTTCTATCACAAAAGAGTGACATACCAATACAATTTCAGTTTTTAATATCTATCTTTACTACATAAAATGTAAAAATGGTCAAAGGTTAAAATGAAAACTTGAAAATTGAATGTTGAAAGTCAATATTGTTGAAAGACTTTCAAAAGTAAAAATAAAAAAGGTAACTTTGCATGGAAAGTATTCTTACTTATGGTGTTTTTAAAAAGTGTTTACCAAAACGCAAGGGTCTTGAAGATATTTTCCACGTTATGGTAAATCTCAAGTAAGCCATGACATTTACTAAAGTACGTAGTATTTCGTTGATTCGATATTTTTTCAACTACTTATAAATATTCAATATTAATTCTTAATCATAAACAATAAAAAAAAAATCAATAAAAATTTGACAACACAAATTTATACGTATTAATTCGTTGATCCCGTATTTTTTCAACTACTTATGAATATTCAATATTAGCTATTAATCCTAAAACAATTTTTTTTCCAATATAACTTTGACAACACAAATTTATTAGGGCCAATTACTTAAATAGACCGAGAGATATTTTATATCCACTGCACAGACCATGGTGAAAAAAAAATCCAAATATAAACTATTTGACTGCGCGACTTTTTTGTTTTTCGATTGCACTTTCATTTTTGGTTGACTCCATTATAATTTGCTCGACTTCACTTTTGGTGAAAAAAAAGTCGTCAAGTTTATAGGCTGGAAATCAACTTTATTTTTGGTCTATTTAAATAATTGATTCAATTTATTATGTGAGGTGGTCTATAATTCTTTAAAATAATTCGAAACTAGCCATCTTTAGTTTTTGAATTTCGTTTATTGTTTGTCGGTTTTTTTTAGGTTTCAAATCAGATACTAAGACAAATCATGTTCATAATTACGTAATCCAAATGTTTTCTTGTAGTAGAAATATTAAAAATGTTTTCGGTAAACATCAAGATGATTAGGTTTAATTTACATTACAAAAAAGTTCAACAGATATAACATAAATGCATTGATGAATTTTTTGTTATAGATATATGAAATTAGGGATGAGCATTTCGAACCGAATCCCGGAACCGAACCGGAACCGTACCGGTACCGTACCGAAACGGTACCGATTCTTGAAATACGGTATGGTACCGGGACTATGAAATAAGGTGAAAAGAAATCGGGACCACTAATTCGGTACGGGACCGGTACCAAATCGGGAAATTCCCGAAAAAAAGCAGGGAAAACCCGATTTTCCGGTACTGGTACCGGTACCGATACCGATACCGGTACCGGTATCCGAATCCCGTTCGGTACGGTACCGGTACTACTAATTTATGCTCGGGAAAAAATCGGTACCACTAATTCGGTACGGGACCGGTACCGTGCTCATCCCTATATGAAATCATGGAGGAAATATGAAATTAGGACATGCCAACAACAGTAATAAGGAACGTTATTTAACATTTTGCCATGACTTGGATAATATTTTCAAGATCTCTATATTTTGGCAAATATTTTTTTGAAACACCACGACTTGGGTAAAAATTCTGCCCAACCCATTCGTGAATGTCTCATACCATATAGGAATGATTTGTGGAGCGTAAATGTGGGAATAGACAAGTCAACTTTACAACTGTTAGCTTTCACAATTGAGGAAAGTCAACTTTACAATTGAAACGTGATTTGCCAATCGTGTAAAAATCTAAAGATGAACATTTCTACACTCATATAAATACTACTTACAAACAAAGTAAAGATTATCACAACCTCATTCATTTTCCCACTACAATGATGTACGCTTCAATAGTTGTATGCATAATCGAAGAATATGAGCGGTCAAGTAAGTTTTCAAATACAAAACATATGCATATACATTAGTTGAGAACATCCATGTATTTTATCTTATTATTACGTATGTTGTTTTACATGATTCGGTCGACCCTCCTCTTACGATTTGATATGAAAGATGGTAATCAAGCTAGGAAGAAGTTCAACCTTTCCAATTGATCTCTTCATCCTTCAAAAAGAACAATGACGAAGTCCCAACTACAAGGGCGCTGAAAGCATGGAAGAAATCCTAATAACCAAGGGCGCTGAAAGCATGGAAGAAATCCTAATAACCATATCGATCGTTTCAAATTTATCTTCATCACATGAACTTGTATTCTTGTAATACTTATCTTAAATATAAAAGTAATTTGCTATGTCTTATAGTTTATGTTATCATTTGGCATAATCAAGCTTCATGTGATAAATATTAATGTGTGTTAAGTTGTCCCACTAAAGATATGATTATCATTTGGCATAATCAAGCTTAATGTGATCAAAATACATAATCTATTTTCAAAATGCATAATCTATTTTACATAGGCAATCCCAAACACCCTCTTAATACTCTACCCATCCGATGTACTATATCAGCAAACTGGCCTCATATTGCTTAAGATGCCAACGATTTAGGTATTTAATATTATATTTGATTCGATTATGAATTTGTTATTTCTCATTGATACATTTTATAACATTACATGGTCACAACAACGAGATTTTATAATGACATATAGTTGTAATTATATTTTGGTTAAGTGCTTTGTGTAACAAAAAGATGCCTATAAGTATCTGCCGCTATAAAATACTGTTGCAATTACGTTTTGATCTTTTCACGTTCTATTTTGAATGTTAAACGAAACACTTTCCATAATATCGCATATCGTTAATAATCTTTTACGTTTTGATCTTTTCACGTTCTATAGAAAAATAGTCAAAGGTAAAAGTGAAAGTTGAAAGTTGAAAGTTAAGATTTAATGTTGAAACCAATTATCTTTAATGCATTGTTGAATGTTGAGGAAATAATTACCATATGTAATATAATTACCATTAACTTATCAATTCTTTAACTATATGTATATAATTACCATTAAAAATGCAAACTAATATTAAGTCGAAACAGATTCGGCATATTAAATGCTGAAAAGTCAATACAATTTTTTTTTTTTTTTTTTTTTTTTTTTTTTTTAATTATTATTATACATACAAAGCATGTATCCATATTTTTGAAACTTAAAAAGTGAGTATTGTTAAATTTCTAAAATTCCTTTCAAACTAAAATTTCTACATAAAAATTTAAAGAATTTGTCCTTAATAAAATATCTACCATAACAATTCACACCTAAAATTTCAAAGAAATGTATGACAAATTTTGACAACTTTTACTAATGTAATTTCCTAAAAAAAAGATTTTAATTTATTTAATCTTAACACTAATAATTTTTAAAAGTTTATCAACATATTCTATTTTATAAAGCACCATATTACAACTTATATTTTATTGTTATGTTAGTTCATATTGTGTGTATCATATGTGATCTCAATTATTTAATATTGAAATGTGTGCAATGACTATATGATTTTTAAAAATATTTTTTTGACATTTATATATTGTTGAAATTGCAGAGATATTGTTGTGAATAACTTGAATGTTTACAATCACAAAACATTGTATCGATATATTATTTAGTCACCGGGGTTCATTTTTTTTGTTCTTGTTCTTGCGCATTAGATACGTTAAATACAAACCCGTTTCCAAATATTTTTATAATGATGGTGATCGATTGGTGCTTTAATCGTTGATTGTTCCGGCACATTAATTTAAAAGATACTATACAAAGTTTCCTGGAATAATTTGGTCAAAATACATTATACAACCGGTATATATATTTTTGTTAAGTTTCTTAGGTTTGGAGTTTCTTTTAAGAGAAATGATACATAGACCTAAACTTAGGCCTAAACTTATACCTAAAACCAAGTGTCACCATCTTGATGGCTACAGAGAGGGACCCACTTATTTTACAACCCATCAAGATGATGCCAAGTGGTTTTAGGTCTAAGTGGCCTAAGTTTAGGTCCATGTATCATTGCTCTTTTTTTAATTGGGTCAAATCCCACGCCTTGATGGATGATAACTACAATGTGAAGCCAATCAAAGAGTTCGGTCAAAGAGGATTCAACACCTCAAATGCCGTGTACTAAGAAATTTTACACGGTGAGTAACGTGCATTGTTAGTTATCTCATAATTGATATAATATTTTATTTTCAGTTTCAATAAATATTTTTATATGTTTTTTGATACATGTTAAGAATTTTTGTTTCAGTTGAATTATCGCATGTTACGAAACACTTACCTCAATATCGCATATCATTAATTATCTGCCGCTAGGAACCGCTGCCGCTAGGCGCGGATACTCGTCTAGTAATTATAAAGAGTTCACGTGTTTTCTTAAATCTTGGAAATGTGAAACTTAAATTAATATAGTTTGTCTAAATTACCCTTAAGTACCTCATAAACTTGACAATATTTTTTTAATTAATTCTAAATTTGACAACTTTTCAAAAATGCAAACTATATTAATTTTAAAAAACACACAATTTTATTTCAAAAAATACACGTTTTGCATCAATGGTCGAATCAGAATCACGATTCCACAAGTATTCT
Organism: Chrysanthemum seticuspe; assembly: GCA_019973895.1. Classification (NCBI taxonomy): domain Eukaryota; kingdom Viridiplantae; phylum Streptophyta; class Magnoliopsida; order Asterales; family Asteraceae; genus Chrysanthemum; species Chrysanthemum seticuspe. Next base: position 190,144,254 of record BPTQ01000002.1, on the reverse strand, counting down.
TATTTGTCGCTATACACCACCGCTTTGCGCCGTCGAATTAGTGGAGACAAATTGGTGGTGGACTTAAGGATAACAAACTCAACAAAACTGGGCTTTAGATCTATTCACTTCACTCAATCGACATATACAACGCTCAGAGTATGGACAACTTTCAGAGTATGACCAAGTTGTTAAACTTGCAGATCAAGGTACCAACTAATTCTAATCATTTTTTTTTTTTAATTTGTGGGTATTTGTGTTAATAAATTTGGGTTTTTTTTAAGCAATTTACTAACGGCTGTTAGTATAAAGGACTAACGATGCATATGTGAGAGATGAAGATGTGAAGAATTACCTATTATTGTATATAATTTGATCTTTGGTTTAACATATTGATACATAAATAACCATGTTTATCATATTAGTACATTTGAGAAAACATATTTATCATTTTTGACTTTTACCCAACAATTAAACATCTCCTTTCTTGTACTTTTTTTAGTCTAAGATATTATGTTTTTTTTTTGTATTATGTAAGCATGCATGCATGTGTAGAATTCCCAACCATCTCTCAGTTATATTTTGCTTAAGAACTAAGCAAGTGTTACCTTGCCAAACATCAAACCCAAAACAAATAAGTGATAATAATTGCAAAAGAATAATTTTCAAAGTAATGAATCTTTTTCCACTTTAGGAATATAGATTCTAACACTTTTGCAGTTTTGCAAGCAAGCAACTAATTACTCCTAAAAATTATATAAAAACAGGATGACTCCCAAAATCATTTGTATGGAATATCGGAACATATGATGCTATATTCACATGTCAAGATTACACCTTCATGCTGCTATATGTCCAATAGTTATAAAAGTTATCTGGAGTCTAACTCAAATCCGCAAATCTAGCATAATATACTGGTTAAAAAGCAAATTTCATTAAGATTTTGACAGTTCTTCTTTTCGATACAAAAATTTAAGTTTTTGTAATAGATAGCTATATATGTCTGCAACACTTTTAGTTACATGCTTGATTTTTGTTTTATTACTTTCATTAAACTATATCTAGCTAATATACAGGGCCGTCTCATGAATCGACGAAATTTTTAAGGTTCTGTACGAAATTATATAATGAAGCCTTTCGTTAAACAATATTATACATAAAGTGTCACCGTTTATATAAGATATAATGCAATTAATTATCTAAACATTCTAACATGTCACTCATTTAAGATATTTTCCCATATATTTTTTTTTCTTCGTGAAAAATATGTCTACACGTGCATATAATTATTAACGAGACAAATTTTGAGACCCTAAAATATCTGAGGCCCTGAGCGGTTGCTCACCTTACACACCCTCAAAGACGGCCCTGCTAATATAGGCAAACCAAATTATGGCAAGTAAACTGGTTCTGTGTTATCCTCCAAGTACATGGACATTCTATGCTAAACTAGTTGTTCTCATGGACGGACCCAGGATTTTCAAAAGGGTGTTACACATACCAAAAAACAACTGTTTTGAATTTTTTTTTTTTTACTTCGTGGCCTAAAATCAGATGTAGCCTGTGCCACACCCGACATCCATGTAGGTCCGTCCCCGGCTGTTCTATGACTTCTATCACAAAAGAGTGACATACCAAAACGATTTCAGTTTTTAATTTATAGCTGGATTTGGTGGAGACAAATTGGTGGTGGACTTGAGGATAACAAAGTAACAGAACTGGGCTTTAGATATTAATGATGTTGGGCTGGCTTTTATTTTAAATGGATCTAACAACACTTTTATCACAACAAGACCAATTACAGCCCAAAAAAGAATCCCAAATAACAAAACATTTCAACACGACACAACAACCAAACAATCTTAGAATTCAACTCCAGTCATGCCTCCGAAACCCAAACCCAAACCCTCGACCGGTCCGGCGGCGTCGCCGGTAGAAGTAGAAGATCTGTTCACTTCACTCAATCGGCATATCCAACGCTCAGAGTATGAACAACTCTCAGAGTATGACCAAGTTGTTAAACTTGCAGATCAAGGTAACAACTAATTCTAACGACTTTTTAAATTTCTGGGTATGCTTGGATTTGTGTTATTAAATTTTGGGCTTTTTTTTCTAGTGTTGGCGGTTGTACCTGGTGATGAAGATGCGATTAGGTGTAAAGTGGTCGCCTTGATTAAGGATGATAAGATTGACGATGCGGTTAATGTTATCGATGTTTTCGCCAAGAAGTTTCCTGTCGATTTCGGGTTTTTGAAGGTACTGTTGTTTAATTTGTCAGTTTTTATTCTCATGATTGTACAATGTGCTGCATTGGTGTAATTGTCAAGGTCCGTGAAAACTTATACGAGTAAAAAACATTGTCAAATTCATAACGAAAAAATTTTAAAATGAGAAAAAGTGGCATGGCTTCATAACTTTCGTTGTTTAAGGTATGGTGTATAGCATCGGTGTGTAATGCTTCCTATTATTTGTTTTATCATTAGCTTGTTTTGAATAGGGCTATAAGTTATTGATAAGAAGTGTCGGGTGTGGGGTGTTATTTGACGATGTTAGCGATTAATTGGTGTTATTGTTGGAACAAAACTAGTTGTTAGGATCAGGGGAGAATAATCAAGAATAATCGGTAGCAAAACAAAAAACGAGATCAGACAAAAGTTTCTTGTATTACAAATCAAAGGATACAAGATGAGTGAGTGTGTTTCCAAAATAGATGATTACAAATGGGGGGATAAGCCCTTATTTATACTAGGGCTTATTGGATTCTAGAAGATTCTAATACAAATATCTTAGATTTTCCTATAAGCTAATATCTAGCTTATTCTAGATTATTCTACCAAAGTATCTAGCTTATTTCTAGATTATTCTGAGTAAATATCTTTTAGACCAAAATTACTAAACTACCCTTAGGAGGTGAAGTCACAATATCTAACAATCTCCACCTTGAGTTCAACTCCTAAGTAACACCATATCTAATTCCAAGTTCCAAAGGCTAGAGATACTAGCCAATTTCAAATCAAACGATCGATTCCCAAAAGCTATCCGAAACAAAATCGATCCAGAACAAATGCCGATAACTTCAAAAACGAACAATCAAATGTTAGCCGACAAATCCAAAACGGCTAACCGAACAAACAAATCGGCTCAAACGATCTTCACCAGCGACAATCAAACTCGGGCAACAAACTTCAAAAGCCCGACAAACGAAGATCCAAATTTTCAAACTGACAAATTCCAAACGATCGAGCAAAAATTCAAATGACCTGATTATAACCAAGTCTTCAAACACCAAATCGATCTTCAAATGCAATTACCAAATTCAAATTCTAATGACCCACTTATTGGTAAGTATTATGGTCCAACTTCAAACTTATTATCCGTATCAAACAAATTCAAGTTAATAAATAACTTGACGAACGGCCTCTGATAATTCAAACGCCCCAAATATGATACGGATAATAATACCAACGACCCACTTATCCAATAAGAATTACAGTCATCAAATAGCTCCACCATAACTGATTATTCCAAAACTCAAAACAAAAATCAACGAGCAAACCCGAAATCCAAAATTCAGCCGCCAACTACCAAATGAAATCAAAGAACTAACAAATATTGGCACAATTCCAAAATCCCATTTTCTGATTCAAAGCCCTCTTAGCCAAAGCCCCAAATTCTAACCCAATAACTAATGGATCCACAAAGATGAGATTTTTAAAATACATCCCTACAGAACTTGATCCAACACAAGTTCTAACTATCCCTAATCCCAATCAACAAACACCTTCAACATATCAAACTAGCAGAAGCAACAAAAGATTGAAACAAACCTGATGTTTTCAAAACTGACCGACAACAACCACCAAACACCAAACAAATTCAGACTTGGTGTCTTCAACTAATCGAATCAGCAGCCACCAAACACAAACGAAAAACAGTCAAATGGTTTCAAGAAATTAATTCTTGAAATCAACCAAAAAGCTGATGTCGATCAGAAACCCAAAACAATTGTAGCTTGCTTCAAATTGATCGAACCCGCTCTGATACCAATTTGTTAGGATCAGGGGAGAATAATCAAGAATAATCAGTAGCAAAACAAAAAACGAGATCAGACAAAAGTTTCTTGTATTACAAATCAAAGGATACAAGATGAGTGAGTGTGTTTCCAAAATAGATGATTACAAATGGGGGGATAAGCCCTTATTTATACTAGGGCTTATTGGATTCTAGAAGATTCTAATACAAATATCTTAGATTTTCCTATAAGCTAATATCTAGCTTATTCTAGATTATTCTACCAAAGTATCTAGCTTATTTCTAGATTATTCTGAGTAAATATCTTTTAGACCAAAATTACTAAACTACCCTTAGGAGGTGAAGTCACAATATCTAACACTAGTAAGCATTGATTATTTTGAAGAGTTGTTGTCCAGTGATACTGACATTAGTTGAGCGCTACCAAAAGTTGTGTTAACAGACGTATTCATTGGTACCTGATGCAAAACTTTGGGGTAAGATGCTTTTTCATCAGTTGGCTAAGAAGTTTTGGATTTTTGAAGGTGTAATTGTTGTTGATTTTGGTTCTGCTGATATCAATGTGATTTGATGCATGATGAATAGGTTTTAAGGTGGTGCAATATGCATTGGTGTGGTTGTGATTCACGAGATGTGTTGCGATGATTCTGAATTTTGATTATGTTATCAGGTTTTTTTTTTTTGCTATGTTAAAAGTACTGGTGTTACCGGTTTAATCTACGGAGTGTGACATGCAGCTACTATTATTAGGTTATTTTGAAATGGGATAAAATGGATTAAAAGTACTGGTGTTACCGGTTTAATCTACGGAGTGTGACATGCAGCTACTATTATTAGTTTATTTTGAAATGGGATAAAATGGATTAGTTAGTAACAAGTGCAGAGTGCTATTTGACCATGATCATGTGATGGATTAGTTTTACATTAGTTTTGTAACGAATTAGTAAGCATCAGGACATGGATTGAATTCTTGTAAGAGTTATGCATAGATAACGAAATTTGTCATCAATTACCAAATGAGTGTTCAAATTGTCTTCACAAACAGATTCATTGGTATCTGATGCAAAATTATTTTGGTTTTGACGGTAGAATTGTTAAAAATGTTGTTGACTAGGTATGATGAAGTTTATATAGTTTGATGCATGATGAATAGGTGTTGAGCATGTACTATGTGCATTGATATTATTGTGATTCACACTTTGTGTTATTAGGTATTATGTATTAGGTATCATGTATAAGTATTTTTTCATGAATAAGGCTGAAATTGATTAATAAGAAGTATCGAGTTCTATTAGTTGCTGTGTTGATTGTTGCTTTGGTAAAAACTAGTAAGTATCAGGACATAATATTCGTTGGTATCTGTTTCAACAAAAAAAATTGTTTGACGTCAATCTTCGTATCATCTTATAACGAACCATTTGTCTCTCAATAACATTTATCTATATATACTTATGTGGATATGGTGCGATAACCCATTTACAAAAGTTTGGCATAATATTTTTTGCACCATTGATTATTTCACATGTTCCGGAAGCATACAATTTCGTACCCCGTCTTTACTAATGCATTTCTCTTTTTTTTTTCTTGGTGATTTATAAACAGGCATACTGTCTGTACAGACAAAATAAGCTAGATGAGGCTTTGGCGTCCCTGAAGGGTCTAGAGAAAGACAGTGCAACAATGTTGTTAGAATCACAGATTCTATTTCGTCAAGGAAAGATGGATGGTTCTGTGGATATATATCAAAAGCTTCAGAAATCGAAAATAGAGTCACTGGAGATCAATCTTGTTGCTGGTTTGGTTTCAGCTGGGAGGGCTTCTGAAGTTCAAGGTGTTATGGATGCCATGCGAGTTAAAGCAACCAGCAGCTTTGAGTTGGCTTATAATACGGCATGTGCGTTGATTGAACAGAACAAGTTGTCAGATGCCGAGCAACTCCTACTTTCAGCTCGAAGGTAATTTTTGTTAATATAGACAAGTGCATCGATCTCACTGATGTAATTTTTTTTGAGATTGTAGTTAGTCCGCATACCTTACTGTTGATTTATAAAGTCATGTTACAAAAAAGTTGCATAAGTGTCGATTTTCGTATATAGCATGAGTGTTGTTTTCCTTTATAGACATTGACATGAAATCAGGTGGTTCTAATGGTAGGATCTATAAGGCAGCTAAAGTAGCAGCAACATTATTATAACTAGCAAGGGGAATTTGTTTGTTGTTACGTAGACTTAGAATGGTATTAAGCATCAGTAATTTTCATTTGAACTGAATGGTTTAGAAAGGGCTACACCATAAACAGTAGGGGCAGGCAGCCCCCAAATCCTCTAATTATCATTTACATGTGATTTTAATATGGTAATTTTGGCATTTTACATAGAAAAAATTACATGTTTTGTCCCTGTTGTTTACCCAAAATCACACTCGTTGTCTTTATTCCATTTTAATTACATTAATAATCCCTAATTTTCAAACTATTTGCATTGAGAGTCCCTATTTTGAATCAGTGTGATAACGATAGGGACTACCCGTGTAATAAAAAACTATAGATTATTACATAGATGATCCATATTTTACAAAATAGGGACCATTGATGCAACTAGTTTGAAAATTAGGTATCACCGGTGTAATTAAAATCGAATTAGGACGACGAGTATGATTTTGGGTAAACCACAGGGCGAAACATGTACTTTTCTCTTTTTAGATATACAAAAAGTATTTGCAGCAGCATGATTCCGGCTCTCCCAACAATAATGTTCTAGTTCTGTCACTGGGCTACACTTAGATGTGAAATCCATTTACGTCCATTTGGGTAGCTTAGCAATGAGATTTGTATGTGCACTGCTATGCTTTTATTCGTGACCTGCTATTGTTAATTTTCTTAGACCTGTGGTTGTTTTTAGTTTTTGTAATGTACCTTCATTACTCTACGTGCATAAAGTGCAAGACATTCTCATACGATCTAAATATAATTCTTGACAGAATCGGTCAGGAGACGTTGATGGATGAAAATTTAGCTGATGAGAAGATAGAGATTGAGTTGGCACCCGTAGCTGTGCAGTTGGCCTATGTACAGCAGGTAACAACCAGCATTTAAAGTTCTTATAAGATTATGCTCTGTGCAATTTTAAACTGAATTAATGGTTTTACTTCAGCTGTTAGGAAACAAAACAGAAGCCATGTCATCATACTCGGACCTTATCAAGCGGAACCTGGCTGATGATGAATCCTCAAATGCAGTAGCAGTAAACAATCTAATCGCATTGAAGGGTGCTAAAGATGCATCTGATGGCTTAAAAAAGCTTGATCGTATAATAGAAAAAAATATTGGAGATCAGAGCTTCGGTCTTGTCCCTGGATTAGAGATGAAACTTTCACCAAAACAGAAGGAATCAATCTTTATTAATCGGATGCTGTTGCTACTTCATTCTAACAAGATAGATCAGGTCATAATCATCTACTTTCATCTTTTTCATCTTTAATTTTTAGAACTCTTCTCGAAGTTATAACTTCTACAAAATTTAACAGGCTCGAGAGCTTGCTGATGCATTGCCACAAATGTTTCCCAGCAGTATAACACCTATACTGCTTCAAGCTGCTGTGTTTGTGAGAGAAAACAAGGCTGGAAAAGCTGAAGAAATGTTAGGAAAGTATGCAGAAAAGTTCCCTCAAAAATCACAGATTGTTCTACTTGCTAGGGCTCAGATAGCCGCAGCTGCAGGGCATCCTCAGATTGCATCAGAATCTCTATTAAAAGTACCGGATATTCAGCACATGCCCGCTACTGTTGCTACTCTAGTTTCCCTAAAAGAACGTTCTGGGGATATAGATGGTGCTAATGACGTTCTCGATTCCGCCATTAACTATTGGTCGAACGCCATGACTGAAGATAATAAGCTTAGTGTTATCATGCAAGAAGCGGCAGCTTTTAAGTTGAAGCACGGTCAAAAAGAAGAAGCTTCAAAATTATTTGAAAAGCTTGTGAAAAGTCATCATAGTATTGAGGCTGTAGTTGGGTTGATACAAACTGCTGCTTATTCAGATGTCGAAAAGGCAGAAACTTACGAGAAGCAACTGAAACCGCTTCCTGGTTTGACATCTGTCGATGTGAATGCTTTGGAGAAAACTTCCGGTGCAAAGCATGTTGAAAACGGGCATCACTTGGGGAACAACGTTGAACCTCAAGAAACAAAAAGCAAGGATAAAGCTAAGAAGAAGAGGAAGAGAAAGCCGAAGTACCCGAAAGGATTTGACCCGGCTAACCCTGGTCCACCACCAGATCCAGAGCGGTGGCTACCTAGAAGAGAGAGGTCTAGCTTCAGGCCAAAAAGGAAAGATAAAAGGGCGGCTCAGATCAGAGGTTCTCAGGGTGCAGTGGCTAAAGAAGCTGCAAATAATGGAAATGCAAAATCAAGCCAACCATCAAGTTCAAAAGGATCTTCCAGCAGTGCACCTGCAGTGCAACCAAAGCCTTCTTCAAAGTCATCTAAGAAGAAATCTAGAAAGTGAAAGGTTACGAGCCGTTGTTCTTCAATCTCTGTTTTAGTTTAATCGGGTAAGTGTTGAAATTTTATACTATTTTGACTGAAGGTTTTTAAGGGGCTTACTTGTTGCTTAGTGTTAAAAATTGTTATCTGGTGGCAATTAGTCACCAATGAGCGAAAGATGGACATGTGACATTGTGTAATGACTTCTGCCATATAACATTTCATTGCAATAATTTTTACTTGTTTGATAAATATAGAAACTGCCATGATAACTGTTAAATACAATCTAAACCATTCAGTATTTGACAGAGATATAAGTCGAGAGCTATGTAGTTAATCTCGCCGTTATCTCGTCGATATCTCGGATATCGCTCCTAGAAATAATCTTGGATCAAAATATCGCCCCCAAATCTCGAATCCGATATTCTCGGCGAGATTGGCCGATATTTTGCCGATTTTGGCGAGATTTTGGCCGAGATTTTGGCAAGATTGGCCGAGATTTTAATCTTTAAAAGAAAAACAAATAAAACATCACCTACCTTTGATATTTAAAAGGATCTTACAAGAAGAAGGGGCATTTTTTTTTTGTTTTGGTTTTTTTAGTTTGTGAGATAATGTGAGTTGGTGGCTGCATAGTGATAAAGAAATTAGGGTAATGATCTCTGTTGTAAAAATCGGCCCAGGCGGCCGATTAATCCCCGCATAATCGCTGAGCGCTCACTAAACGTCTTGATTTATCATAATCGGCCTATTTAATCGGTTTGGTCAAAGTTGCTTAAAAATCGGTCAACAAACCGATTAATCGGACAAAATCGGTCTAATCGGACAAAACCGCTTAAAAATTGGTCAACAAAATTGCTTAAAAATCGGACAAAATCGCTTAAAAATAGTCAACAAACCGAGTAATATCTATGTGTGACTTTGAAATTTGAAGAATTATGTATTATGTTTATATTTGAACACTTAAAATATTTGAAATTTGATGCACTATACTTATCTCATACATATAATATAATATAATATAATATCTAAAATTACAATTTTATGCATAAAAATTCCAATCCGATTAATCCCCGATTAATCACTTCCTAACCGATTAATCGCTAGGCCCTACCCGACCGCCTCACTAACGCCTAGTAATTTTTACAACCTTGGTAATGATTGTGAGTGAATTTAGGGTTATGGGAGATAAGTGAGGATTTTATACCTACTTATTAGGGTAAAGTTATATTGGATTAGGGTTACTTTGCATTGGTTTTGGGCTGATATACTAAGGGACGAATTTTTATGGTCTTGGTGGATTTTTTCTTGGGCTATCATATTTTCAAAAGAACAAAACTTTTTTTTAGCTATAAAATGTTTAAATTGTGTTATAAGTTTTAAGTTGTTAGCTTTCATCCAATTGAATATATATATATTTTTTAAAATATTCTAGATAATATAAAAACCGACCACGATAACCGCTATTTTAAATCTCGGACCTTGAACGATATTTGAAATTTGACCTAAATAACTACATATCGAGAGTTGTTTGTGGGCTAATAGTACTTGTGTGGCAACTAAAAACTAGCAAGCCACCACGTTACATGCAAGAGCCCTGAATCTGATCTTGGACCATCAACATCTTTAATATGTTAAACAAAAATCTTACATTACATAGAGTTTAATTTTGATACCTTTAGAAAGAGTTGGATACCTTAAAGTTAAACTGGCCTGAAGGATAATACTTTTTTGTGCGCTTTTGTCTATTAAAATGTGGTTAATGGAGGCTTTTGTTCTTTGTAAGAAGACATAGTTTTTATAATAAATGCAGAACATTAGATGTAAAACTGCTTGGTGATGTTGATTGCTTTTAAAACCACCATTGTTGTGTTCTGATGCGATAGTTTTGGGAATGTTTGTGAGTGAAATAAGACCATTTTAAATTACGCAGGTTTAACAAGAAATCACAAAACACCTTTAGGTATTTGTTTAAGTTAAAGGTTTTAATAAGCAGTCCCAAAATTGTGTTTCAGAGGGGGGTTGCATTTGGTTTGGAAAGTGTAATTCTGTTTATTGCATTTTTGGGTTGTGATTTCAGTTGTTTAGGTGTCAAATGCATAGTTAAGCACATCTAAAAGCTTAATAATATGTGGTTATTTGAGGCATTTGCTTTGTAATTTCTGTAGGTACGTAGTTTTTTTTTTTATGATAAATGATAAGTGTTGGGTATGAAATTGCTTGGGAAGTTGGGGGGTGTTTGGAACTGTTTTGAACAATTGCCCTTGTTGCATTCTGATACAATAGTTTGGGAATGTTTGTGAGTGAAATGATTTGGTGAAAATACGCGGTTTGAAATTATTTCATAAGCCGATCTAATTAGAAATCCTAAGCACATTTAAGTATTGATATGCTTTTGCCTTTTTCTGCGAGTGGTAGCATCATTGCCAAGTTTCTTCACTGACTTTTTCTGCTTGTGCTTTATAATTGGTGTTTTATGTCGTTTTTAGTGTTGGTTTTGAAAGTGTGTGTGCATATTGGTTGTCCAGAAGCCATTCTTATTAGAGTTTAATTTGCCAATCTACAGAAGCATATCCAAATAACTCTTTGTATTGTTTTGTCAAAGCTACTTACTAGATTCTGATTGTTTGAATGTTTTCAAATTGTAACTCTGTTATGTGGCCCCTGGAAACATAAGGTGTGTGAAAATAACCTCGATTTAGGATGGTCCTTGTTCTTGAACCTGTACCGCTGATAAAAGTTTAAATCCTAAGTACCTACATTGAATCGCGAGGGTTCTTGTTTGGCCCACCTACTATGCTTGGCAATTACTTCGAGTGCTATTTTGATAAAGATTTAAGTACGTGAAATAACCTCTCAGGGTAGCCTTGGTCTTGGACCATCTTTTATCAGAGGGCCACTTTGGAGCATGAGGTACTTGACAGAACATTGAATCAGTATGATTATTGTTCTTGAATGTCAAACCACTAGTAAGAATCTTGAACAATGGAAGTTCTTGGATTATCATGATACTATACTTTTTGTGACAGCTACTGAGTATTTTGCTAAGATGTCTTGTATGAGACAATTTCTTCTTTGCTTTGGCCATAATCTTATTTTGAAGTGGGTTTGTACATATTCATGATTATTGAGGTCCCAAGTCATGGTGTGCTCGATGCAATTTTGTGTCAGTTTTGTGGCCCTTCGTACGCATGATCCTTGCTCTTAAAAGCCTGAAATGGTATCAAAGTTGCACCAATTTTCATTGTCTTTATGAATTTGAGCATTCCATTGAAGTTGGACCTGATATTGGATTTACGGCCATTTTCGCGCTAAGTTCTTGCGCAATATGTCAAAAAGTTAAGTAAAAGAACCTTAAATTTTATTAACAAGCCTCAAGATTGTAATCTACCTTAGCGTATCTCATTTGTATGACCCGAATTTAAAGTAGTAGAAGTGTTTTATATTGAATTGTGTTTGTTAACATCTCTCATAAGTAGGAAATTATGTATTTATGAGTGTGCAATCAATAAATAATAATCAAGGTTGGGATTTGTTTCAAATTTAATTACTTTAATTTTGTTCTGATTATAAAAATTACTCAAAATTTTAATATTTGAGTGACCTTAACAAAACACTTCTCAAATGTTTATTATTATTTTGTGATTAATTTTTTGTTCAAAATTGTATAAGCTAGTTGTACATAAGAATGGTTGGGAGTAGTTATATTTAGGGGGTGCTTATTATTAAGTTACAAGCTGATAATGCATAAATGGATATTTTAGCCATAGTCATTTTAAATATTTTTATAAAAATGAAACATTTTTGAAATTTTAATGATTTTTATGATTGATATAATGTTTAGATAAGCGAATTGAAACATTCATGAAAATTGATTACTATTAATTAACATATTTCTAAATCTAATAGAAGATCTTAAGCCCATAATTGTGTTTGAGCTTCAACCTAATCAATCTATTATCTTTACAAATCCCAAACTGCCTAGGGTTAGGTTTAGATAATCGTTGTTTCTCTATTCTATAAATATATTAGGTACATTTAACGATCATCTCCCAGTTTTAGGTACACAACAACAAAAAGCAGAACATGTGGTGGGAGCTTTAGCAAGATACTCGTTAAACGACAAAAAACACATTTTTCTTACTTTGACTATGACAAAAAAGGAAAAAATTTGACCAAAACTTTTGGCGAGAATATGTCATCGCCAAAAGGTTAGTTACTTTTCCCATTTTTTCATTTTCTTTAATTGTTTTCCTCTAATTATTCTCGCCAACTCTTTGGCGATGACATGTCCTCGCCAAAAGTGTTGTGGTATTGTCCATGCCGAAAGGGTCAAAGTGTCCTCTCCAAAAGCCTCGAATGTTGTTGTGGCGGTAGCTTCTTCTAACTAATTGTTAACAATATGTTGTTTTTTTTTCTGTTGTTTCTTATTTTATACGTATAACTTTTAGGTTAAGTTTGCATGATCATTCTTATTTTATGGGAATTGATACCTACACCACATCTTTTGATGAATGCACCACAATTTGTGCATTACAGTTTGTACCGTACAATACTGTAATGCACAAATGATGGTGCATGCATCAAAAGTGTGGTGTGAGTATCACCCCCTTATTTTATATACTGTTTAGGTTGTTAGAAACTTTTTGAATTATAAGTTACTCTAGTTTTTTGCACTTGACATATGTATTTGATTTGATACTAGAAAAAGAGTTTTGTGACCGATTATGAATCAGATGTCGACTTTTAATGCATATCCTCGTCCACCATTTTAATATATGGGTTTCCGTCCTGATCCAGATCGACATAAGAAAGAGATTCCATATGAGTCGAAACGCTATCGCGAGTCTTTACGCCTGATGTACAAATGTGGCTCAATTCCTTTGAACGAGCCTATCAAACATTGGATGATATTAATCAACTAATGGATGTGTCCTTATATTGAAAATGATGATGATATATTGAACTTTAAAGTTGACGATGGGATTGATGTCAATGGGAAACCAAGAAAAATCACATGCAACAGGCTGACATATAATGGTTCGCCGGCACTTGATGATTTATACCACGTGAGATGGTTTTCAACACTCTCATATGTACAACAAGGTGCTTCCTGAGTGGAAACAAAACAACATTTTGAGTCTCTACCGCTTGAGAGACAACATTTACTTAAATGCTCTCAACCATACGCTCAAACGTTAGATGATTGATAAGGTTTTAAAATGTATCTTTTTGAGGGGTCGTTTAAGCCCTTATTTGATCACTTTTATATCCGTTATTAATTAATATCGTTCCTTTTCACTTTTTAGGTCTCTTGAAGGCAAATTGCTGTAATGGCACTTATTTGGACGAAAAGGGGCGGATATACGAAGAAAATGGCCAAAGTCAAGAATCGAGACACTCAAACTGCTGAAATACAAGGTGACGACGTCACTGCTTAACTGCTACGCCGTCGGAGCATTTTGTGACGACACAGAAGCCAAATTTCTTATTTTCAAGTGACGTTGTCAGGCTTTAAAAGAGTAGGCCGTCGCAACTCAGACGGCCTAGATTTGATCCAGACGGCGTCAAAAGCTGAAGAGGACAGTGTCACAAGCACAAGGTGAAGCCGTCGCAAGACTAACGTGGCCAAGACGAAACCCTAATGACGGCGACCCGACGGCGTCACAAATCATAAGGTGACGCCGTCGCATATGTAATCTTATATATAGAATCCGAATTTTTCAGTATTTATGTGTAGTCTTTTGGAGTAAAAACCTAAACCGAACCAAGGCTGTCTTGTACAGTATTTTAGGGTTCCAAACCCAAACTTACATCAAGATAAGTGTTTTACTTCATTAATTCAATTATGTCTTCAATTATTTGTGTGTATGCTTGCATGTTCTTCATGTCCGGCTAATTTACTTGTGTGTTTGCTTAGGGAATATGAAACTTAATTATTAAATATTGATTGGTTGTCTCTTATCTTAGTTGATTAATGATCTAGTAATGCGATAGGTCAGTCGTTGTGTAATTAATGCTTGATTAATCTTTGTGAACCTTAGGCTATAGCACTTAGAGCGGTTGTAGGCTAAACCATCCAAAGATGGCCTTAGAGTTAGAGTTTATAATCCCTAGAGGGTTTTGTAGACGAGACCCTTTGGTAAGTTCAAAAAGTTAGGGATAAACGCACACCCTACGACTTTAGACACACAACGCGATTAAGAATAAGGACGTGACAATTCAACCATCAATAGGAGATAATTAAGGAGTAATAAAACCTAAGTGAACACATCTTTAAACTATCATACGAGCACACAATAATTAGACATAGACTACATACACCTTAGATTAGATAATTAGATAAGTAGAGTAATCGGTAGAAATACCAACCCCCAAATCCAAACCCCCGAGATTCGTACCTTTCCATTTCCTAAAAAAACATAAAAAGATAAAAAATAATCTTCCTCAACCCCAACCTTAGCATAGTAACTTCTCATTAGCATTCCTATTCCCCTAGAGAACGATATCAATACCCGTGGCTTACCCTAATACTACACTACAACGATTAGGTTCACTGCCTAGGGTGTTATAAAACTTGCTCGAAGAAAAGGAAGTTCCTTTGACCCCGAACGACGCGTGTAGCGTTATCAATGATATTAATCAAGCAAAGAAGGAAGACAATGAAGACTACGAAATGGGGATCTTTGAAGTATATTAGACTGTATCAGACTAGACAGGCCGATCGAACTGTATAGATGGGTCGTACCCATTAGGGTTTGAGTTAGTTGCTTATTCCCCAATCTATGTAACTAGTATATATAGATGTTCATCACTAGATATTATGTACGCAATTACAATTAAATACAACATCCTCTGAGATTTTACATGGTATTAGAGCAATCTCTATGGCAATATCCTTTGGCAGTTACTCACAACTGACCACTTCGCTAATTAGATGTACAAAATGCATTCCTTCATGGCAATCTCCAGGATACAGTTTACATGAAACAACCTCTTGGTTTTGTTGACCCGCAACGTCCAGATCACGTTGTTTGCTTCACAAGTCTATTTACGACTTAAAACATGTCCCCCGTGCATGGTTTCAGCGTCTTTCCAAGGCACTCCATGAACTCAGTTTTAGAGGCTCTAAAAGAGACCCTTCTTTGTTATCTATTAACGTGAAAGCACTATTTTGTAAATCTTGGTTTATGTGGATGACATTATCTTTACTGGTAACAACAAAGGCGCTATTGACAGTATAATTCGTCAACTTGGATCATTTTTTGCTTTAAAAGATCTTGGGCAACTTAAATATTTTTTGGCATTGAAATTGTTCCTCATAGGTCAAGCGTTATTCAATCTCAAAAGAAGTACATTTCAGAGATCTTACAAAGGGCTGGTCTAGTTAAATGCAATCTAGGGTCATCTCCCATTATTGCCTCAAGTTCGCTCAGTCTAAACGACAATGCTGCTTTCTTTGATCTTGTCAAATACTGGCAGGTTGTGGGTTCTTTACAATATGTTACCCTTTCTCGACATGACATAGGTTTTGCTGTAAACAAAGTATTCCATAAATGCACGCTCCTACCAAGAATCATTGATCGGCAATCAAACAGATTTTACGTTATCTTCATGGTACAGTTGACCATGGTATGCTCATTCGTTGTTCTTTAGGTTCTAACCTTCAAGCTTTTACTGATGTACTATGGAAAGGTAGCCCCGGTACTTCTCTTGTAGCTTTCTCAAAAGGATCCAGATGATCGACGGTCCAAGGGGGATTTGCTATCTACCTTGGTTCTTACCTTATATCTTGGACCGCTCGTAAGCAACGCATACTTTCTCGTTCCTCTACAGAAGCTGAATACAATGCACTTGCTGACACCGTTGCCGAACTCACATGGCTTCAAGCTCTTCTTCGTGAGCTTGGCATTCATACATATTCTGCTCCTATACTATGGTGCGACAATATAGGTGCAACATACTTGTCAGCTAATCATATCTTCCATACGCGTACAAAACACGTAGAAAATAGATTTTCACTTTTTTCGGAAAAAGGTTGCTCAAGGGGATCTTCGAGTTCAACACATATCAACACACAACCAGATTGTAGACATCTTTACAAAGCCATTGCCAACTCCTCGATTTCTCTTTCTAAGATCCAAGCTACAAGTTGTTCCCCGTCCTTATCTTGCGGGGGAGTATTAGACCATATTATACTAGACAAGTCAGACTAGTTGTATAGATGGGCCGTACCCATTAGGGTTTAAGTTAGTTTCTTATTCCATAAGCTATGTAATTAGTATACATCGATATGCATCATTAGGCATTATGTACATAATTACAATTACATCAATACAATATCCTTTGATGTTTTACAAAGTAGATGATGTCATTGGGCATGATGCTAGTTTTGTTAGAGTTAAATTGCTTCCACGCGCTGTTCAATTTCTTTATCATTTTCTCATGTTCTTGTTCCTTGTCTCCATCATCGCCTTCTTCTTTTGCGGTTTTTCTTTACAGATTCCTCCTTATCACATCTGGTTCAGATACAAAACAAGTGTGTCGTTTCTTGTTTATGAACACAAAGAGATTCATCAGTTGTTGTTTCATTACCATCCTGTTGTTGTTGTTGTGTTCATGGTCAACTTCCTAATCTAATTCAAACTTCGATTTTTCAGATTCTTCATTATTTTCGGTTACGCGCTCCTAATCATTTTTTGCTTCAGATGCAGATGGTTGAAATCCTGCGGAGAACGGACCTTGCAATACCATGAAATGGAGGATTATAACCATCCCGCTGTTTGTTCAATATTACATGAATCTTTGGAAAGCCCGCCTCCCGAACCTAATGGAACCTAACCCATAATTTGGCTTGAGCCTTAACCTAATAATCTAACATCGGAATGGTGTATAAAATAATAGCAACTCCGCTAGTTAATTGCTTCAATATTTTCGTGTTTAGATATCCCATAATGAGTAAGAATCAAATAAGAAATAAAAATAAAATGTGAAAAATGAGAAATAACCACAGTCGCACAATTGAGATGCACCTACAAAAAAAAAATACATCTATCATGGAATTCTTCTTATTTATTTGAAATGTGTGGCTGAAAATATTTCTCATTTTTCTTATTTTTATTTTTTCTCTTAGTGGATCTATTCCCATCCCGTAATAGGGTTGATTAAACGAAGAGTTTGTGACCACATAGCCACGATAGCTAATTTGGTTAAAACTGCTTTGTCGAATGCTATTCATCAAAGCATGGGCCGGTCTAAAGCAAATGGGCCTCTCTTTTATTTTCGTATTGAGATAATCATTGGACTGAGATTCATGGATGGTTCATCATTAGTTGGGCTGAAGATAATATGTAACTTATATCTTGTTAAATTTACTTAGCATAGCTTTTAATCACAATTATAAGTTTATTCACGTTCAAAAAAAAATAAAAATATAAGTTAATTCTTTTTGTTCATTACTATAGAACTCAGCCAAAGTAGCAAACGAATTATAGTGTTGTGATTATATGATTTAAAAAAATTGGTTATTATTAGTATGTGCCATCAAGCAATGCTAATGTTAAACTAAATTTATTAAACTCGATTTTTTTTTTAATAAACAAATTTACGTGAAATATATTAATTAAACTTATAAATTATCCTGAATGTGAATTTTTAGTTTAATGAACTTAAATTTACTTTTATATTCAAACATGTGCCATTTTAGAAAAGCTATTTTTTAAAAGTAAAAAGTTATCAACAAATTAAAAGGTTCACTTTAAGATTCCAAAGTGCTACACCTAAAATAGTCATCTACTGTATTTAGGTCTTATGTCCAATATGACACGAGCTTTTAATTTATTGAGAGTTAGGTTTATTGGGGAAAAAAAAAGATATAAATTTTCTGATTCATATAAAATCATGCTTTACATAAACCTTGTAGACTATTTAAACTAGAGATGTCAGCTTCCATGATCACAAAAGATAACGATGGGAAATCTAGACTTGAATAGACAATCATAAAAAGACAGCTAGAACTATAGCAATTTACGTTATTTGGTATGTGTTAAATGTCACACCTAATTGATTTTAAAGCTAACAAATGCATCTTGGTGACTCAAACATTGCTTCAAAAGTTGAATGAATTGCATCATATAAATTAATGGTGCTTCACCAAGAAATATAGTTCCCTTGTTTTTAGTAGTATGTATGCATTTACTACTTTGGGGTTCGAATTTAAATATATGTTCAACCAATCATTATATAGTTTATGTATTACGTATTACATTTACAAAATATCAACGTTAAGATATTTCTAGGAAACCTTCTGAAAAATCAAATTTGTAGAAAACGTATTTGACCCTAATTTTATAGGCTTTAAGGCGTCGTATTTTTATACTTTCATACGATAGATGGCACTTGGCGTTTATAGTTCATTTAATATCTTCAAAACTTACCTATTCAACAGACCATGTGAAACTAAATCAATGGTTTTAATTTATTTTCTGTACTTGGCTGTTTGTTTTGAGTTTAAACTTTGGAATCTGTTTTTTTTAGGAAATCGACTGAAACTATGTTTATCAAAGTGTGAAACTAAGTCTCTTTTCCCATTGATTTAGTCTAGCTAGGAGACATAGATGTTTTGGTATTTGGTTGGCTGTCCAAAACATTGCAATGCAAGTATGTTGAGTTTGCTCTACAACACATGTATTTGTTTTCTTGTTTTTCTTTTTTGTTTTCTTGTTTTTGTTTGTTTTGTATACAGAAGTTGTTGGAAACAAGGTCAAGGGGAAACACAAAAGGGAAAAGTTGTAATCCAGATTTGGGATGTACATATCTCTAGAGTGCACGTGACTTTAGGGTCACTTGCACGTGTGTTTATGGTCTTGATCTATGCATTCAATGTCTCATGCCCTAAGGACTTGGTGGTTTATTTTATTCTTGTAGCACTATTTTTTTTCATTGCTTCAATCCCCATGATCTCAAACACAAATTTGCTTATTTTAAGTGCATTTACTTGTTGTATCTTCTAACAAACGATTGTGTTTACAATATAGATATCATATTAAAAAAAAGTTACATCCATCAATCATCATCTTAGTTTTGGAGAACTGCATGCATGTGGGAGGAAAACTTAAAGATCAAATGTCAAAGAAAATAAAAATGATGCTGGCGATAAGAAGATATAGAGTTTAGGACTGTTTTGGAAAAGTTTTAACCTTATTTTTTTCTTATTTCTCATGATGTCCGGTATTAGTGGTTGGGGTACTATAAATACTTCAACCTCATTCAATATTCAACTAACTTATTCACCACACATTTACTCTCACATTTATTACTCTGTCTTTCGGCTTAAGTCTTTACTTACTTTTACGCCTGAGTTTGGTCTTGGGGTCAAACCCAATGCGAGGCTAGCACGTTTCTTTCATCTGTGTTAGTTGCTCGAAAGACGCAACTTGTCAAGTCCGAAAGGAACCAACACGTGCTCAATCCGAGAAGGAGTATTTACCTTTACAGGAACGGAAGGACAGAACATATATATGTATGCATTGTCATGGTGTGTATCATACGCGTCCTTTTAGCCTTTGTATCATTGCATGTATTGTGTATGAATGCTTGTATTATATCCGACATTATATCCAACAGTTTTATTAATTATCTGCTTTTGATCAAATGTCTTGTAATCAGCTCAGTTATTAAAATCATCAAAAGGTTAAAAGCCGTTCAAATTTCCATTTCCAAAGAGAAATATAACCAAAAACCATTATCTAAGAAAAAAGGTATCGCTATACCAAAAACTTTGCTTGAAACTAAACTGAAAATTACGTACATTAATTTATGTGTATGCATAGATGTTATATTTATAGAAAAATGTGAAAATGATAAATGTTGATGTTGGTTTGTTGGAAGGTCAATTTGGGGAATAGTGTAGTGGTTTAGTTGTTTGTGTGTCGAATTAAATGAATAAGCCCAAAAGTACAATCAGCTGGAGCCTACCAAACACTATTTCCACTTCTTCAAAACTCGTCGTTTTGCACAAGGGTACAATCACATAGTGCGTACTTATGTCGACAATCACTGCCTTTTGCACTATTGTACAATAACATTATGCGTGTATAAACTATAAACCACTCAAACAAGTATTTTAGCTTAATTAGCAGTATTAATTAGCATTAGCACAATTAGTGAGAGAGGGTGTTATAAACTTATAATGTTACACCATTATGAAGAAAAAAAGGAAAATATGTATGTTGTTTGTTATTTTGTCTTTCTAAAGATAGAAATACGGTAGTTTTTATTACTCAATTTACAAACACATATATAATCCGTGTATATTCTAGTATGAACAGCCACAATGTCTGTCATCTTGAACCAGTGTACAAGTATATAATGCGTGTATATGTGTGTCTACTGTCTATGTACTCAACATTGACTATCATTTCATCTGACGGTGAAAAAAAAAAGAGAATATAATTACGTTTTACATTGTATCAACAGTCAACAATTACTGTAGGTCACTTAGGTTGACAACAATTTGCTCAAATTTACCACCTTCATTTAAGCTGTGCTTTTAATATTGGGAGTTGAACTACTTATTTTCATGCAAATAGTTATACTCTTATAAGAATTAAATTGCATGAGTACAAATAATACAACTACTTCATGTATATGCATACATGTGTAGAAGAAATTAGTGACAAGACCGGATTGACCAAATTGTCACAAGCTCTATTCTCTGTAGCATGAAAGTTTACATGAAAATAATATTTTTATATAGGCATTATTAAATATTTCAATAATATGGATATTTCTGTCATAGTGTCATATGATACACCACATCAAATCTTTACTAGTTAAAGAGAAAGTTATCAGAAAAATGTCTGCTCTGAAATTTAAGTCACCTGAATAATATGTACAAAAAAGTTAATTTTATGGAAATTAAATTAAATGTCCGTTTTGGGTAGAATTTAGTAATTTACCATTGGCTTCCAAGGAGTATGAAAAATCACAAACCTTTCATTCGAAGCTGAAAATGGACCAACAAAAGAGTTTAAGTTCTCAAAACAATTTATATGCTTTCGATTTAGACTACATTTTGAGATAAAATAGAAAGAAAGCAATTCATAAAAAGTACAAAGATAATGACCGGTTGGTGGCTTGTCTTTTTTCTTTTTCCCATCAAATCATCTGTATGTTAGAGCACAAGGTATGAGGTGCCATTGGTGAGCCATTGATGTGCCAACCTTACCGACCAACATGCCAAACTTGTGCCAAATGCACCCTTTTGTGTTTTGAGCCACTCCACTAGCTCAAGCCAAATGCACCTTTTGTGTGTGTGTGTTTTTTTTATTGTGAGTGAGTGGTATATTTGGTGGGGTATTTGCGGGACCTACATGTGATGTTAGTGGTGTGTTATGAGGGAGTGTTGTTTAAGTTATTGGTGTGTTATTGGGAGGTATATGATGTGGTGCTGAGGTGGCATACCAATAACGTGTTATTGAGTTCTTGCACACCTTGTGCTCTTAGATAAATAGCTAAGGTTTTTCATCTTAATGCTATTTTGGGTGAATGAGATTTTGACTCGGATATATGTGACTTAAACAACGTATCGTTTTTAACTCTTTAATTTGCTATCACTAAGATGTGTACTTAGCGAGATTTGAACTTAAAACCTATTGTGATGACATCAGTGACAACAACCAGTTCACTTGGTGATGATTATTATGTTAATTATATCACAAAATGATATGTTTTTGAGAACGTGCAGTTATTTTAATTCAATCTCAAATGTCCAATAAACATTATCAACGATGAATTTGATAATCGCAAGTGGAAGGATATGGCTATGAGCGAAAAGGTGGCTTATGAGGCTCAAATTAAAGAAAAATTGGTTCATGAAGTGACTAATCAACCTAACATTAATGCTACTAATGATGCTCATTTTCTTGATTCAATCGAATTTGTAATCTTTTGTATGGTCACGCTAATAATTGTGTTTATAAAGATGATGTTGATGCAGATTTTCCAATTCGAGTCATTGATGAAGCAGAATTTGATGAGGATAAGAAGCAAAGAGTACGTGATTTACTTGGTGATGGAGGTGAAACCTTGATTAGTGATGATGATTTCGAATGTTTGCTAGATTATTTATGGTTGCATTCTAACAATGGTTTGTGGACACTAAAGAAGAGGCGTATGAGAAAGGGAAATGCAAGTTGCTAGGAATCCCGTACAAAGCACAACCGAGCATTCTAATGGAAAATTTTGAGATGGTAAGGCATACTGTTGGTAACGGGGAACAATATGTGACAATGCAGGAGGTGGAATATGACGAGTTACCAAAAAGCAAAGAGAATTTGGCAGGCATACGAGCGGGATTGATGCAAGCAAAAGCCGAGGGTGTGTTCGTGAAAAGAATCACGTAAGATGGAAGAGAGTCGAACTTAACGATTCAGAAATAAACAAAAATGCTGGCCGGGAGACAACCCGAAGTGTTATTTCATTTTTCTGCATTTTTTATTTCATCCAGAATGTCAATACGGCGTATCCAAGTTTTCTTGGATACAATGTATTCGTATCTGGAATGCACTTTTGTTTTATTTTTCTTTTTGGTACTTTTTAAACAGTATTTCAGTCAGGTGGCCAATACGGCGTATTTATGGTTTTGTGGATACGACGTATCCGACCCCTGAAGTGCACTTTTTGTTTACATACAGGTAGTGAATACGGCGTATTCCCACTTCCATGGATATGGCGTATCCACACTCTGACCTGTATTTTTTGTTTGTTTATTTTCTGAATTTCAGACTCTTTAGGTTATTTTAATATTTTTTACTGTTATATTATGATGAATGCTTGGTGTTTCTAGTGTGGTTGATATATTTTGATAGGTTATAATGGTCGAGGTGTTGATGGATTCCCACATGTATTGGCTCGTATTCTCAATCAAGGATCATACCGAGCAATATCATGGGTGTATTATGTTTCTAATTTTTTTTCCTGTATTTAATTTAATATTTTTATAGTGACGACATTGTACATCTTAAGTCTAGGGAGGGGAAAAGAATTAGAATTCTACTTGTCCTTAGTTTTTACGAAAAATGCTATATTTTTTGACATGTTTTTCATAGATCACTAGTCGCATAACCTGCACACATTACCCTTATTCCATTATGTGAGGTTTGAGTCTTTATTATTATTATTATTATTATTTTTTAAAAATTGGATTCTTTTATGTTGATCAGGAAGACCGAAAGGAGTAACTTCTGAACAGATTATTCTAGTTTAACTAAAGAGATTCCTATTGTTTCATTTCATTGAGTGTGCCCGTGACTTGTAGTAGATTTTAGAACTTGACCTGGTATATCACTTCGAGCCACAATAATGAGCATTACTAGGGAAACTTAGTGTAATCGGTGTTAACTAGGTTAAAATTCAAACTATGAGGGTTCACCCAAATAGCCTGTTAATATTAACTAGCTATATTGGTTAGTTAATCCTAGTATAAACTCTTTTGTTACTCTCATTTTTAGAGTAAGATATATTAGAAAACCTATTGAGCAATTCCTTTTATTTTGTTCAGACACCTAGTTAACTACTTTAAGTATTTCGGAAAGACCGAAAGGAGTAAAATCTAAATAGAACATTCTAGTTTACTTAAAGTAAGTTAATTGTTTGTTACGCTACACCCTTACACCTTAACCTACCTTGTATATTAAGTCCTTTTGTTGGTTTCTAGTTGTTGGTTTGTATTGTTTGTATTTCCTGTGTTCTTGAGTTTTCCTTTGATTCTTTTCTATAGAAATATTGGTCGGGAATTGCACAATGCAACGAGAATGTGTAAGTATGTAATAGTGTGTATATATTGAGTTTGTCTTACTTTTACTTATATAATGTCACCCGAGTTTGATTATGTGTTCCAAGTTTATTTCAGATGGATTATTATATTGGTGAAGGTATAAAGTTATGTACCATCGTTGTTTAAAAAAAAAGGAGGAAATTTTGTGAGATAATTGCTAGTCTTTATAAACCAACTTTGTTTTAATATTTGAGATTGGTGATTATGAGTTGTTAGTTCATATAAATGAACTAAGTATTATGGTATGTCATTTATGTTTGACCAAGATGCCACACCAAAATGTGTGCATTCCATGTTAAATCGTTAGTTAGTCAATTATAAGAGTCTTGGGGTGGGTTATTGGTAAGAATGTAGCTTGCAACATTGGTTTGTTTGAACTTAATTATATTTATTCCGTTCTTTTATTTTTATACTAATTCATATATGTTATCCCATGTCAAAATCTTGCCCTTCAACCCCTGAGCTTTTCATTGTTTGAAATTTTGCCTTTTAGATTAGTTGCATCTAAAATTTAGTAGTGAAGATGCGTATCCTTGCTATGCTTATGATAGAATATTTGCCATGACCGAGCAATTGATCGATTAGTTAAATGTTATCACATAGTTTAGTTGAATGATTTGAGTGTTTTTATTTCCTATTTCGCGAGATGTTTGGTTGTGCATGCTTTTGGTTAAGTAAACTATTTAAGATATATTTCGTAGACTTTTGTTTAAGGAATGACTTTTATAAATAGAAGTCGATAGTCTACTTAATGACAAGTAGAAGTCAAGTGGGGGATATTTGATATTATCAAATAAGTACATATTTTATGCATCATTTATCCCATTTATATTGCTCATTTACTATATTTTTATCTTAGAATTGCTACTTAAAAGTTCAAATTTCCTATTCTAAGTAAATCTAGAGCAAAAGTGGAAAAGACGGGAAAAATGGCGAGATTTGGAGCTAAAACAAAGAAAATACCATATCATAAGAAGAATACGGCGTATCCAAGCTAATAAGGATACGTTATATACTACACTTATAAGAAATCAGAATTTGTGGAACTCAGAAGAATACGACGTATCCAGGTAAGATACGCCGAATTGAAGCTTCGACGCTGGTGTACCAAGACGCGTATCAAGTGGGATATAGTGTATCCAATTATAGGGATACGTGGTATTCAAGGCTGGTCAGACGTTGACCAATATTATCTTAACAACTTGGGGAGCGCTGTTACCAATGGATACAACATATTCAGAAATAAGAATACGCCGTATTAGGGTCGATATCCAGAACTTATAAATATAAACCCAAAAAACTGTCACAACTTGTATTTTCGGGTCATTAACTCAACTTTAAATTCAAAACAATTCACTTTAAATATTTCATTATTTACTTTGACGCATAGCCCTTAGGTTAAATCGGGTAAACCAGGAAACAACATTTAACGTATACCGGTAATATACTAAGCTTAGTATACATAAGAAAATGTGTATATACACTCTCATAAACATATTTTATATATTTTTATATTTATTTAATAAGTTTTGTTAAAATCAAACCAGTTTGCATTTTATTCCATTTCATGCATGCATAAAATACCCAAAACCTTCACCACCTTTCTACAAATACACTAACCCCTTATATATTTAAAAAAAAAAAAAACTCATTTTCTTCCCCCTATACCCACTAAAAATCAGCCCCCCTAATAAAACACTTAAATTCCCCACTAACTATATTATACATCTTATTATATCAAATATCTCGTAACACCACAAAGAAAACCTATCAAACTACCATCAAACCAACATCACATCTTGTTCCCTCCACCATCACCACCACCTCCACCCCTCCCCAATTGATCTTTCATGCATTTCAAATCATCTCCTAGTGTTTTACATGTAAACTACCAGTTTGCACATGCTTTTCAACCTTCCATCTCCTATAAATAGCAATACCATTTCTCTTCATTTTTTTGGAAAACTAGAATGGGGGTTGAATAGTTTAACCGATTAAAACTTCGTTTTAAACTATTTAGATCGCCTTATGCCAATCTATTTAAATGTGCGTGTTGGATGTTGATAGATAAGCGTATAAATAAGTAAAGCAAAGATAAAGATTATGAAGCACAAAACCACAACGCGAGTATTTATAGTGGTTTGGCTACAAGGACACCTTCCTTGTCCTACTCCACTCCCCGAGTCACCTACTCGAGAGTTCGTAATCACCACACAACATAAACTCCTTGTGGCGGAGAAGCCTTCACAACGTCGCCTACTTTTTATCCGGTACAAGGCTAGACATCGGGTTCTTCCACGAGGTAGAACCAAACCTATCACAACGTCGCCTACACTTTATCCGGTACAAGGCTAGATACCGAGTTCCATTACAAAGGAGGAACTACTACCCAACACTACACAACACCTATCCCAAAGGAGATCCACTCCTTATTACAACATCAATAAGGATATCAATATCCTTTGACCCAAACTAATCTATTTTGTACATCGATGCACCATATCAAATGTACAGCCTCGACACCTTTCACTAATGCCTTTGACACGACACCTAGGCACCCTTCACTAATGCCTTCAACACGGACTTTCGGCACCCTTCACGAATGCCTTTGACACGAATCTTCGGCACCTTTCACTAATACCTTCGACTTGACCCTTTAGACATCTTTCACCTATGTCTTCAACACAACACTTCTAATGAGAGAGAGAGGAACTATCAACAAGATAACTTCAGTAGTCTTGATGATGACAAAGCTTGGCAACTCATGGACTTGAGCTTGCTCGACTTTAAGAGGTGGTGATCTCGCCTTTAAGAAGAACCTAGAGAGTCACACAAACACAAAACTAAATAGAAAGATCCTTTGGATCTGAGGTTAGAGAGTTTACACTACTAAGAGAGAATGTGTGTGAAAGGGGTGAGTTACAATGAAGAAATGGCTCACTATGTATAGACAAAATTTCACTACTGTCCCACGGATCCCTTGCTTGAGGGATCCGTCCAGTGTATTCCTGGGGATCCGTAGGATGCTCCTCTTAAATGGGTTGTAGGTCATGGATCATGGGTCATGGGTTATGGACTTTGGTCCATAGGTAATCAAATAGATACAATGTATCTAGAAGATACAATGCATCTAGTCAATAGGTCATAGGTTAGCTGTATGGGTTATGGATAATACCCATTATGACTTCATGCATGATGTCATGCAATGGGTCATGGATTATGCTCTATGGGTATGGGCATGGACTTTGGATTTTACCCAACTACATTCAATGTGTCTAATTAATGGGTCAAGTACTTAGATTCTTACATATTACATTACCCATTACAATACATACTAAGAATGTATATATATACCCATTATGTAAACGCTAGTTGTTATAAATATGCATTACTATAACATGAAAACACTATTACTTGTTTAGTGTTTTATATAAAGACGTAAGTGTATTAGTAAACTATTGGCTCAAACCAATTACGTATTTTATTTGTTTTGTTAAAATGATTTTATGTTTTTTATCGACAAAACATTAGAAGATCGTAAAATATAAATAAACGTTTTTACGGCTTATTTGTATTAACAATCTCTCCCTTTTTGTTGATGACAAAACATAAGATTATTTTAAGGAAAAACTAAAATTCGTAAAAGTTTTTTTGAATTAGAGTTTTTTGCTCTCTTCTCCCCCTTTTTGTCGAAACAAAAAGAGCGTCGAAAAGAAACTAACACATAGTTTAGAAAAAAAATGGAAAAAGTAAAAATATGAAAAATAGAGAGTAAGAGATGAGAAGAATTCTCGTCTTAGCTCCCCCTTGACGGGTGCTTCCCTTTGTTGAGGGCGTCAAGTAATTAGGAAGACTAAAATGGTGTTTTGCAATATCGTTTGCAAATGGTTTGGTCTTTTAGACGAACATGCTCCCCCTTGACGAGTGCTCCTTTGTGAGGAGGACGTCAAGTAGTAATGTAAACCTATGTGAAAGTATTGCAAATGATTTTGCAATTGTTTTGCTTTGACAAGAAACTCCCCCTTGTTGAGGGTGTCAAAGTCTTCAAGTGTATATTGAAAATCTACAAAACAAAGGTTAGAAAACAAGTATATAATGCATATTTTCCTGCAAATGAGACTCAAGTTAGTAATAAAAAGGTCTTCTGTTGCACGGATCCTACGGTTCCTCCTTTGGAGGGATCCGTCTAGGCTAAAATGAGGGATCCGTCTGCCTGTAAGCTTAAGATAGAAATAGTGATGTAAAATGTGATGTTAACATCAAAATGAGATATGTATTAGGGCAACAAACATATTCTCAAGACAATATGGCATATAACATGTAATTTCATTCAATAAAAATACGAGAAATGATCTACATATCTCTAAAACTAAGAGAATGACTTAATACATGAACTATGATTCCTAATTAATCTAAGTTAAGCTCAAGACTAGGACACCACTTGAATCCTGAAGCTTAAGGTTGTTTAGGTTTTTTGACCTTATCGAAACGTTCGAGAAGGTGATAAAACATGAAACATTGCTCTTCACGTAGTTCATGTACCAAGCCTTCAACATGTTGACAATGATAACAATCTTTGTCATGGCTCGGAAATGGTGGTGGTAGAAATGTAATGGCTTGAGATGGAAGATTGGGTTGAGATTCCACAAAAGAAGGAGGTATTTGTGGAGGCACATTTGAAGGTTGTTCAACCAAGGGTGGTGGCGGTGGTGGAATATGTGTCGAGGATGGTGGTAGAGACGTATCTACTTCCATGTGATCGGGTGGTTGACTTTGATGATTCCTCATAATTCAAAAGGAATTATTTGAGGGTGATGGAGAAAAGGATACCGGTGCTAGTGTCATTTCAATAGCTTGGTTTTGTTGTTGCGTTATTCTCTCTATTGAGGAGAATGTTGGCAATGGTGGAGGATGAGATGGCCTAGAAGCCAAGTCCTCTAAGTTGTAGAGGTGTGGAGATGAAAGTGGAGTGGTGAATGATAATGCTCTAGGAACCAAAGGTGATGATTTAGTTGAAATAGGAGTGTTTGGTTTAGGAGGTATAGTAGTGTTTGGCAATGGTAGTTTTGTGGGAACAATCCTTTTGGGGATTGGTTTTATTGGTTGAGTTGGTGGAGGGGAAATCCTAGCGTTGTGGATTTAACGGGAGATGATTCGGTTGAAGAAATTTTGTGAACAACACGAGCAAGTTTCTTGGGTGGTCCTTTGGTGGATGAGTTAGCACCAGAAGCTTTCCTCATGATGAGATGATAAAAGGTTAGTGAGATACAGGCTTCTAGTTGCTGAGAATTAAGTTGTATATGGTGACTTAGAAGTCCTAACAAGATTGTTTATAAAGGGAAGGATTTGGCAAGTGCATTCAAGGCTTAAACCACTAAGATCCTTTCAAAAGTAATGATTTGCATGCACAAGAGTCAACTTCAGATTTGTACTGATCAAGAAGGTTAATTAAGGTAAGATGGAGTGTTCAAGCTAGCAAGGAGAACTTGAAATGATTGTTTTAGCTAGGATTAGCTGAATCTATCAGCCGGTTCCTACGGTTCCCTCAAATGACGGATCCGTCTAGGCTAATCTTAGAGATCCGTCTCTCAGCAGCCAAGAAAAGAGAAAAATGATGTTTTGTGAGGTCTAGTACCTACACATCTTAAGTGTTTCATTCTTCTTAAGTGTCTTAAATGAAGATGGTATTAAATGATCAAGAGAAATGATTGATGGTAGCTAATGATTGCCTTTTATGGAAAGAAATGGGACTTTATGAGCACCAATAGGTAATCAAAGACGACACTAAGAAATATGAGAGTGTCAGGTGGAGTTAAATGATCCTAGAGATCAGATGGTAGTTTGAAAGAAATTTGGAAAATTCTTTAAAAATCATAATAAATGAAAAACTTGTTTTTGGCCTATTTTGAGGTAAGGATGACTAAAATCAATTTGCTAAAATTGAGAGAAATATCAAGCTAAGTGTTTTGAGATGTGAGGAATGATGTGTGAGTATTGGAGCGGAAATATGGTGAGTTTTAGTGAAGTGATAAATCAAAAACATCTTGAATGTGATCCTAAATTAGCTATGAGTGTGTGTGAGACCTACTGATCTTGAGGAAGACTTAATTGATCCTAAAGATTCATGTTTGGCTAGTATGATGTGGTCTAGAGGAATGGTTTGATGTAAGGAGGTCTGTAAATTCATTTCTGTCTACCCGGATCCCACAGATCCCTAAGTGGAGGTATCCGTCTAGTTTAAAGTGAGGGATCCGGCTACTGCAGATCAGTATCATCACAGAAGGTGTGCAAATTTTGCACTATATGATGCATACTAATTGCTACGAGTTTCTACTGTAAGTGAACATTAAAATAAGTAAATATCTCATAATCCATAACACCAATACGAGTAATAGTGATAATATCCAAACAAACAAGGTAAATCTTGCACAAACATAAGCATCCATTGTAAAATGATAAAAGAAATGTCTAAGACAACGATAAGCCCAATGTCTCTTTCGTCAATCTCTTCTCTTCCTCTTTCCTGACGTCATGAGGTAGTTAGTTAAGCATTTGATCATCCTCTTCAATTTTTTGAATTCTTTGGACTCGTTTGGAAGAGTTGGAAGTTGTTCAAAGTAGGTTATGGTGTCCATTTGTTCGTTGGCAACGGAGTCGACTTTTTCTTCTTCTTCGTCCGAAGAGTCCGAGAGAGCACGAGGCCTTTTTTCATTGATCATGAGCCGTTTAGAGGGTTGTTTGGTGAGTGGTACCATAACATGATCGGCAAGAAAATGATCATCGTTGATAAGAGAAGGTTGCATCGCAGTAACATACTCACGGAGTCGTGTTAGGAGCATACCATAGGGAAGTACCATGGAGTTGACTTTGAATACACCTACCATTCTTTTTACCATGTAATAGGCAAGGTTAAATGGTCTTTGGTGAATGAGGCAATAGATCATTTGGACAAGACATGCATTGGGATGGTCTTTGTTCCCGACCAAACAAATCACATTTTCTCTAAGAATTTCTTCCCACTTTCTATAGATGGGAATCATTTCGGAGAGTTTCATTTGAAAGGGATCACGGTGGATGAGTTCTTTGTTGCGGTTGAGCGAAATTGGTCGGCTCTAATTTTGAATATGGTGTCTCGAACAACTGTGGGATCATCGAGAAGAGTGTGATAGATTGGTTTTGGGTCTAGTGCAAAAGATTGAGTGGATATTGCCCAATCTTGGGAGTACATACAAATACCTTCACATGGAATGCAAACAATTTGTGCAAAGGTGTTGAGGGGTAAGGTGATGGTTTGGTTGTTGACAATGAAAGTGATTGAGATGCTTTCATCATTGTTTCGAATGATCCTAACACTTTTGTAAAACTCGAAGATAAAAACCAGACAAATTTGTTCATCAATATCTAGGAGACAATCAAAGTTAATTGTCGAGAAGGCTTGACGAATGTCGGTGTTTTCAAGAAAACATTCCTTAACAACACGACCTTCATGGATAAGTCATTTTTCAAGCTTTTTGAAAATTTTATGATTGGTTTTTGAAAGCTCTTCTTTTCGATAATATCTAGAGAGGTAGTGGACGGTGTTATGATGATCTTGTTGGGTAGCTTTAGGCATGATTGATCCTAGAAAACAAATATTTCAATTAGGTAAAAAATTTCAAGATGCGTTTATGGTTTTGGTTTGTATTAACAATGTTATTTTGAAAAATCTTTAATTACATAGAACCCTTTTATAATTACTTTTTGTAATACCTGATTTCTCCAATAGGAAATCAATTGAATCTTAGTTTAAAAGTCTAAACTATAAACCCTAGGAGAAAGATGATGATGAATAGAACATATGAATGTAATTACTTATAATGATGTTCAAGAATGAGATGCTTGAAGATATGAAGCCCTATGGAGATGAAAGCAGAAGTTAGGTCGTTTTTGTGTTTGTGAGGAGAGGGAAAGTGGATTATTTTGGTTTTGAAAATCGTATTTCTGATTTCTATCACACGGTTCCCCCGAATCCCTTGTATTAGGGATCCGGCTAGTACAACTTGTGGGATCGGCTACTGTGGACAGAAAAAGGAGTGTTTGGTGTTTGTTTTTGTAATAAGTTATACAATATCTTATAAAACAACACTTGTAGAATGGGGTTCCTATTTGAATAGATGCTTGGTCAAGGTGTTTTGATGGTCAATTGGTTTATCAGATAAGTTAACCATCAAGAGTCTATTTTGTGAAGACGATGTGAGTTTGACGATCTTTTAGAGAATCAACGAGGAATGCTATTCCTGATGATAAGTAAGGAAAGTAGTGAAGAGAGACTTTTTAGAGACTTAAAGTTAACATCCTAATTCGTGGGCTCATATAGTTATAAAGCAATATTAAACACATATCATCAACATATTTATATAAGCGTACTATAGATAGATATTAACTAATTTGTGGGTAAGAAAACATACCTCAAACCTCTTGATATGGTTTTTAGAGGCCATATACCCGAAATACTTCATAAGCTTTTAAAGTAATCCATTATACTTGGTAGAAGTAGGTTGTGATCACTTTTGGATTCTTCCTTGAGAGTTGACTTCATTTTTCTTTAGATAGAAATGAAGACTTTGGAAGAGTCCTAGCAAGAATATTTATTAAAGAAGAATTGTTAGAATAATCTATCACTATCCAACAAAGAAATTTGTTTTAAAAGATTTCATTCTTTGTATTTTTCAATCATACACGGATCGTATCAAGTTTTTAAAGTACAACATACTCTAAGAAACTTGGTAACAAAGATCTGGTACCAATTATGGAAAACTAGAACGGGGGTTGAATAGTTTTACCGATTAAAACTTCGTTTTAAACTATTTAGATCGACTTATGTCAATCTATTTAAATGAGTGTGTTGGATGTTGATAGATAAGCGTATAAACAAGTAAAGCAAAGATAAATAGTAAGAAGCACAAAACCATAACGCGAGTATTTATAGTGGTTCGGCTACAAGGACACCTTCCTTGCCCTACTCCACTCCCCGAGTCACCTACTCGAGAGTTCGAAATCACTACACAACACAAACTCCTTGTGGCGGAGAAGCCATCACAACGTCGTCTACTCTTTATCCGGTACAAGGCTAGACACGGGGTTCTTCTACGAGGTAGAACCAAACCTATCAAAACGTCGCCTACACTTTATCCGGTACAAGGCTAGATACCGAGTTCCATTACAAAGGAGGAACTACTACCTAACACTACACAACACCTATCACAAAGGATATCCACTCCTTATTACAACATCAACAAGGATATCAATATCCTTTAACCCAAACTAATCTATTTTGTACATCGATGCACCATATCAAATGTACACCCTCGGCACCTTTCACTAATTCCTTTGACACGACACCTAGGCACCCTTCACTAATGCCTTCAACACGGACTTTAGTCACCCTTCACTAATGCCTTTGACACGAATCTTCGACACCTTTCACTAATGCCTTCGACTTGACCCTTTAGACATCTTTCATCTATGTCTTCAACACAACACTTCTAATGAGAGAGAGAAGAACTATCAACAAGATAACTTCAGTAGTCTTGATGATGACGAAGCTCGGCAACTCATGGACCTGAGCTTGCTCGAATTCAAGAGGTGGTGATCTCGCCTTTAAGAGGAACCTAGAGAGTCACACAAACACAAAACTACATAGAAAGATCCTTTGGATATGAGGTTAGAGAGTTTACACTACTAAGAGAGAATATGTGTGAAAGGGGTGAGTTACAATGAAGAAATGGCTCACTATTTATTAACAAATTTTCACTACTGTCTCACAGATCCCTTGCTTGAGGGATCCGTCCAGTGTATTCCTGGGGATCCGTAGGACGCTCCTCCTAAATGGGTTGTGGGTCATAGATCATGGGTCATGGATTATGGACTTTGGTCCATCGGTAATCAAATAGATACAATGTATCTAGAAGATGCAATGCATCTAGTCAATGGGTCATGGGTTAGCTCAATGGGTCATGGGTTAGCTCTATGGGTTTTGAATAATACCCATTATGACTTCATGCATGATGTCATGCAATGGGTCATGGATTATGCTCCATGGGTATGGGTCATGGACTTTGGATTTTACCCAACTACATTCAATGTGTCTAGTTAATGGGTCAAGTACTTAGATTTTTACCCATTACATTACCCATTACAATACATACTAAGTATGAATATATATACCCATTATGTAAACACTAGTTGTTATACATATGCATTACTATAACATGAAAACACTATTACTTGTTTAGTATTTTATATTAAGACGTAAATGTGTTAGTAAACTATTGGCTCAAACCAATTACGTATTTTATTTGTTTTGTTAAAATGATTTTATGTTTGTTATCGACAAAACATTAGAAGATCGTAAAATATAAATAAACGTTTTTACGTCTTATTTGTATTAACAATTTTCACACTAAAATACTCTTATAAATCCTTCATATGTCAGCTGTTCCTAAAGTTAGCATAAGAGTTTCAATGGTTTTTCATCAAGGGTTAAGGAAATTAGGGTTTTTGGAAGCAAAACTTTAGGGTTTATAGTGTGTCAATTGGGTTTTCTTGTGTTCTTAATCATCCATTCATCACCAACTGAGTTGTAAGCGTCCTAAACCTATTTCCATACTAATATTAAGTTTAAATATCCTTTCATATCTGTGTTGCATCACCATTATATGATTTGGGTGTTGAAATTGAGCTAAAAGTTAAGTAAATAAACACCAAATCTGTCTCAGATTTTCAGTCATAATCATCACTATAGGAAACCACTTAAATTTTATGGGACAAATTCCTTTTTACCAAAGCTAGATATATATCTTAGGATATTCCACGTCGAATTTCATAAATTTTAGAGTTGATTTTGTATTTTTAATAAATCATATGCTACTGTTAGTCAGAACCTACAAGATTCTAAGTACCAGATTTAAATCATAAAAATCATTACTTTAAACATTTTGGCATGATGAGCTAGTTGAGATTTTTGTAGACAAGACTTTAAATTAAACTCTGAGAGTTGGATCAAATCGTGATGATAAGTAATGAAAAAAATACGGCCCGAACAACTTAGGTTATAGTTTCTGCTTTCTAATAGCTTTGACATATGTGTATACTTTTGATTTTATAAAATAATTGGTAAATAATCTGAGACAAGTGACATATAATTTTGGGAACTAGACTCAGAAACAAGGAACCTAGGCTTTTGAACCAAATGATTCATTAGATAACAAGGGAGATCTAGTCCGATCAAGATGAAAGTTTTATGAAAAATGCTAACAGCAGGTCTGAAAATGTTTTGGTATAAAACTATAAATAAACATGTCTTCACAAACTAGGACTTTGAAATAATGAAAGTAAACATGTTTATCTTTGTTTAGAGAGTTTAACGGATAAAAACTTGTTGGAAACGAAGTATTTACGCCCATTATAAGATGGACTTTATTTCAATGAACAACTTTATTTTTAGTTAAAAGTATTAGTTGTTAAAAATATGTTTTGACTATTTTTATTAAACTTTTAACTGACGTAACTTATTAAAACCTTACTGCAAGTGTATAAAGGTGATAAAACTTTGTAAAACTCATACACATTTAGTACACATTACATCTTACCTAAAACGACTTATTTACTTAGGTCGCAGTTAGTATCACTTGTTCGTTGAACATACTTATCATTTTCCGATTCACATTACTTACTCAAGGTGAGTTTCATAGCCCCACTTTTACTTGTTTATACTTGTTTTGAAATACTTTATGTGAGAATACATTGCTTGTTTTTATATATGGACACAAGTACATAAGACATTTACGAATTGACTAAGTTACCACATTTTGCAATTAACATCCCTACAATCATGAACCGTTAGTTACTTTGTAAGCGCGAGTGTTGTGAATAGATCTATCGGGAGTAAACTCCCCCGTCCAGGTTGGTTGCTCCAACTATTCAAACGAACGCATTTAATTTGATGTTGTACAGGTTCTTGGCAAGGCACCTGTTTGGGGTGATTACATAAACTAACTGTCAAGGCTTTGGTTTCATGAGATTAGTGTAATAGTAAAACTTTTCATGATCTTATTCAGATTATAGTTGTCGCAGAAATCTTGTGGTCTACACTTGACATTTACATTTACTTAAACCTATGAACTCACAAACTTTATGTTGACACTTTTAGCATGTATTTCTCAGGTTCTTATACATACTTATTTCATGGCTTGCATTGGAGCATCATTACCAGAGTCACATTTTGTGGTCTCAACATTTTGAAGATTTCATACATTACTTTTAATATTAGTTGTGAACTCTTGAAACTTAGCCCTTTTGTAAACTTTTATGTTGTAATCAAACGTGTATTTTTAAATGACTCATGTAGTGGTTGTTCAATGTAACTGTAACTTTGTTCCCATGAAAGACACGTCCCGGTATCTTCTGCTGAGAAATTTTGGGGGTGTAACAGATTGGTACCAAAGCCAAGGTTATAGAGAATTAGGTTGCATCATTAAGCCTAGACTATAACCGTTGTATCATGACATTTCATCATAAATATTCCACTGCGAGTCAACGCACTAAGTCACTAAACAGTCATACATACTCATACATTTCAATGGTCTCATTTTTTAAGACATTGTGAGTAATACAATGGTCTCTAAAACTTTTCATTACAGTGCATAACATCATTTTACATGACATTAAAACCCGTCACAGTCTGTTGATCCCCCTGATTACCTTACTCCGAAGATGAGTTTAAACACTCGTCCCATACTTTTGGAATACCTACATCACCTCATAACCCACCGCCTAGAAACACGCTAGTTAATTCGAACATGACTTTAACCTATCACCTTGTAACATGCCGCCTTAGAACTCCTACCTTTAGGACACGTCTTTACTACGTCTCACTCTTCTTTAATTGTTGTGATTTTGAAGAAACATGTTGCCTAAGATCTTATGAACGTCGTTGTATTGGGTGGATTTTCTTTTCACTCTAAATTCTTCATTATTTTATATCAATGTATTATGAAAAATTTCATCTGTTACACTCCCTATTTTGCTACATTCTTATCCACTGTTTTGTCACCATCTTAAAACCGTTTTACTATTTTCTTATAAACTATTTTGCTATCACCTTATAAACTGTTTTGTCTACTATCTTATAAATAGTATGGTTGTTAGTATTTAAACATAATACTAGTTTGACTAAGTCGAGTATTGCATCATAAATACTCAATTATACATAGCCTGATCACCTATGTCTAATTCAGGAAGGATCATGTTATGCTAGAAGTAGTTACCTTTAATTTTGTTTAAAACGAACTTTTCACTTATATGCTTTAAAAGCAAAAATCTTGTGTGTGTATAAACACTTTACATAACCTTATCCTATGCCAAATTCTAACCCAATGAGTCAGGTTGCCTCACTAGTCATCATAGAAACAACCCACCGAACACCAGAAAAGTTACACCGAGGTGAGACATATACCGCCAGAATTTCAAGTCATAGATTATGGACCAGGGAAGTTAAGCGAGTGAAGAAGAGTAAAACTCCGATCGCCAAGGTTCGACAGAATTCCCGAAGAGGTCCTGATTTTACTTGGAAACAGGGAGACCAGATTTGACGCAAGTACCCACACCTCTTCACAGACACCACTCCTAAGGTCAACACAAACTGAATTCTGGGACGGAATTCTTTTAAGGGAGATAGACTGTTACAAATTGTATTTTCGGGTCATTAACTCAACTTTAAACTCAAAACAGTTCACTTTGAATATTTGATTATTTACTTTGACGTGTAACCGTTAGGTTAAATCGCGTAACCTAGAAAACAACATTTAACATATACCGACAGTAGACTAAGCTTAGTCTACATAAAAAATGTGTATATACACTCTCATAAACATATTTTATTTACTTTTACATTTGATTTAATAAGTTTTATTAAAATCAAACCAGTCTTGTATTTTATTGCATTTCATGCATGCATAAAATACCCAAAACTTTCACCACCTTTCTACAAATACACTAAATACTTATACACTTAAAAAATAACTCATCTTCCTCCCTCTATACCCACTAGAAATCAACCTCCCTAATAAAAAACTTAAATTCCCCACCAAGTATATTATACATCTTATTATATCAAATATCTCATAACACAACATGCAAACCCCATCAAACCGACATCACATCTTGCTCCCTTGTTCCCTCTACCATCACCACCACCTCCACCTCTCCCCAATTGATCTTCCATGCATTTCAAATCATGTCTTGGTGGTTTACATGTAAACTACTAGTTTACACATGGTTTTCAACCTTCCATCTCCTATAAATAGAAATACCATTTCTCTTTATTTTCACACTAAAACATTCTCATAAATCCTTCATATCTCAGCTGGTACTAAATTTAGCATAAGAGTTTCAATGGTTTTTGCATCAAAGGTTAAGGAAATTAGGGTTTTGGAAGCAAAACTTATGGTTTATAGTGTGTTAATTGGGTTTTCTTGTATTCTTAATCATCCATTCATCACCAAATGAGCTGTAAGTATCCTAAACCTATTTTCAAAGTCATTTAAGTTTACATATCATTTCAAATCTTTGTTGTATCACCATTATATGATTTGGATGTTGAAATTCAGCTAAAAATTAAGTAAATGAAAATCAAATCTGCCCAGATTTTCAGTCATGATCATCACTATAGGAAACCACTTTCTAAATTTTCTAGGAAAAATTCCTTTTTACCACAGCTAGATATATGTTAGAATGTTCCACGTCGAATTTCATAATTTTTATAGTTGATTTAGTATTTTTAATTAATCATATACTCCTGTTAGTCGAAACTGACAAGATTCTGAGTACCAGATTTGAATCGTAAAATGATTACTTTAAAGCATTATTTTTTAGACAAAAATTTAAATTAAACTTTGAGAGCTGGATGGAGTTGTGACAATAAGTAACGAATAAAATACAGCCCGGACAAGTTAGGTTATAGTTTCTGATTTTTAACAGATTTGACATACGTGTATACTTTTGATTTTATAAAATAATTGGTAATAATCTGAGACAAGTGACATATATTTTCGAAAACTAGACTCAAACTCCATGAACCTAGGCTTTTGAACCAAGTGTTTTCATTCAAAAACGAGGGAGATCTAGTCCGACCAAGATGAAAGTTTTCTAAAAAAATGCTAGCAGCAGGTCTGTAAATGTTTTGGTATAAAACTATAACTAAAACATGTCGTCATAAACCAGAACTGTGAAATAATGAAAGTAGAAATGTTTTTCTTTGTTTAGAGAGTTTAAGGAATAACAATGAGTTAGAAACGAAGTATTTACGCCCATTCTTAGATGGACTATATTTCAATCAGCAACTTTATTTATAGTTAAAAGTATTAGTTATTAAAAACAATGCTTTGACTATTTTATTAAACTTTTAACCGATGTAACTTATTAAAACCTCGCTACAAGTGTATAAAGGTGATAAAACTTCATAAAACTCTTATACATTTAGTACATATTGCATCTTTCCTAACAACTTATTACATCTTTCCTAAATGAGTTAGAAACGAAGTATTTACGCCATTTCTTAGATGGACTATATTTCAATCAACAACTTTATTTATAGTTAAAAGTATTAGTTATTAAAAACAATGCTTTTTTTTTGGTAAAGGGGAGTAATCTTGCACCCTGGTAAATATATTAACCAAAAAAGCTTTTAAGTACAATGGATATGAGTGAGGTCCCATATCTCAGCCCGTTACATAGGCATAAAGCTTACATAACAAGATACTTCCTATTTTCTAAACAAGAAAACAAACCACTACTCAAATGATAACATAGGACATAACGAAAGAAAATTACTTCCTAGGACCTTGAAGCTTGGTGCCATACATGGCATTAAAGGCATCCAAATTCCCTAGAAGATCATAAACCTGATTCGCATAGTCATCGTAGTCATAGTCATCATACTCATCTTCAAACTCTTGGCCGCCACCAAATATATTAGCAGACTCATAAAATGGGTTAGCAACCACCTCATCTTCATAATCAGAAACCACGATCTCTCCCACTTTAGAAAAAGCATTAACTCTCTTAGTAGAAGAGGCGGGCAGATTACAAGAATCACTAGTTATAGGAGCCACACCCGACTCCATCTCTTTCAAATCACTCACAAAGGGTTCTTGTGATGCAGTACCTGTCTTAGTAGACTTATCTTCATTAACTTCCATTGTACGACCAGAATCCACATCCTTGTTGGTGTCATTAGAAGGAGTACCAAACGCATCCGTATGTTCCATATTAAGAGCATCAAACTGGTTAGATGTAGAGATCTTTGCTCCACTCGAACTA
Source organism: Chrysanthemum seticuspe (assembly GCA_019973895.1). Classification (NCBI taxonomy): domain Eukaryota; kingdom Viridiplantae; phylum Streptophyta; class Magnoliopsida; order Asterales; family Asteraceae; genus Chrysanthemum; species Chrysanthemum seticuspe. The sequence goes on along the minus strand of BPTQ01000002.1, from coordinate 190,103,562 downwards.
GCCACATCAGAAGCATACTTCTTAGTGACTTCCACTTTCTTAGGTTCAAGAGGAGTCTTTTTGGGTTGATATTGAAACTGCTTACCCACAACAGGTTTAGTAAACCCTCCTTGACCCGAAATAGTAGACCCACCTTGCTTTCCCTTCTTCTTGTTATTAACCGTCTTGAAACCATCATTAACACGCTTAGTAGGCTGAGCAGGAGGTTCAACAACTTTAGGACATTCAATAAGAGTATGACCAAAAATATTACATTTATCACAATGAGGTGGTTTCCACTCATATTCAACCCGTATCTTCTCAATAGTCGAACCCGACCCATCAAGTAATGGTATCTTAACAGTAAGGCTGTCCCTAAGCACCTCATCCGACTTCACTTCCATCATGCATCTAGCAAAACTACTACGGCCCCACGAGTCCTTGCACATTTGGCTAGTGAAAGCATCTAACCTTTTGGGCGTGCCTAGCAATGTAGCAAGGAGACTAAGGCCATCATCAAAAAACATAGCAAGAGGAACATCATGGAATTTAACCCACACCGGGATGTTGGTCAAATCCTCTTTAAGTAAGTTGGTGTTCAATGTCCATGGTTTAAGAATAATATGTACATTTCTAATCAACCAATGACCGTTTTCAAGAACATCATCAACACCTTTCTTCGAATTGAACTTAAAAAAAAAGAACCCATTTGCATTCATAATGACCTTTTGTATACCAAACTTAGCCCACGCATTGCGTACAAAGTAATCAACAATAGGAAAAGCAAGTCGTTGACCAAGGAAATACCCATACAAAGTATTCTCAAACCTAGAGTTCACCTCTTCAACCACTTTTATCGGGACAGAAAGATCTACACCATTAGCTTTCTTATTACACTCCAACCTACGAAAGTTTGACGTGTGTTTCTTAGGTTCAGTAGAAGTAACACCAGCATACGATGTAGAAGGTTGTTTCAAAGCACCAACCTTCTCAATACCAATAGCCCCATGTGCATTCGTATCAACCTTATCATTAACATTATTAGGACTACTAGTAGCATTAACATTAGAAGCCATAGGAACACTCGTATCATGAGGAGGTTTCGAATAATAACCAATAGCAGTAAGCATCTCCTCTAGCTCCTTTTGTGACTGCGGCACCTTAAGATGCTCAAATGGATTATCCCCAGTAGTAGTAGCATCCACTGTCACAGCTGGTTTTAATGGTTGTCCATCGTCACCCACAAGAACAAGTTTTCCCTCAAATATTTGTTTTTCAATAGCACGAATTTTCAATAAAGTATCATGACCCTCAGGCGTGTCATGAGTAGGTGCATCATGACTAGGGCTCGAACCAGTATCCATAGATGTAGCAGCTCCAATCACAGAATCAGGTAGATCATTATGTGGTTGGGACGTAGCATCACTACCAGATACTTGCGCATAATCAGACGAAAGTGTACCAACTAATCGTTCAGAATCAGCATACGACCCTCCCTTTGACATCAAAGCAAAACACTTAAACCCTCAATTCAATCGATCACAAACAGAACCAACACGAAGATAGTGTCACTCTTCAAGAAACGGATAAAACCCTAGTTAAAGACTAGGGTTTATAAGCATGAACGGACCACAACAGTTACATGATAGACCAGATCGCAGGAATAGTAAAAGGTTTGAATATGTAAACAAACAGAGTAGACAAAAAACCCTAAAAAACAGTGAAAATAAACCCTAAGAAAAGAACACTAATCAGCCGATTAATCCAAGTCCAATACCAGGCTAAGATCGATTATAAGAGGATATAATCCCACTTAGAAGAATCGGAACCAAGAATAAAAGTTGATTAGGGAACCAGAATTACGATAAGGGTATAAGTCGCCATAGAGAAATCGTTTTTAGGGTTGGAGGGTTACTTAAAAAAAAAAAAAAAAAAAAAAAAAAAAAAAAAAAATGCTTTGACTATTTTATTAAACTTTTAACCGATGTAACTTATTAAAACTCGCTACAAGTGTATAAAGGTGATAAAACTTCATAAAACTCTTATACATTTAGTACATATTGCATCTTTCCTAACGATTTATTTACTTAGATCAAGGTTATGATCACTTGTTCGTTGAACAAACTTATCATTTTCCGATTCACATTACTTACTCAATGTGAGTTTCATAGCAACACTTTTACTTGTTTATACTTGTTTTGAAATACTTTGAGGTGAGAATACATTGCTCGTTTTTACATATGGACAGAAGTATATAACACATATACGAATTGACTAAGTTACCACACTTTGCCATTTAAATACCTACAATAATGAACCGTTAAGTACTTTGTAAGCGCGCGTGTTGCGAATAGATCTATTGAGGGTAAACTCCCCCGTCCGGGTTGGTCGCTCTGGCTATTGAAACGAACGCATTTCATTTGATGTTGTACATGTGCTTGGCAAGGCACTTGTTTGGGGTTATTACATAAACTAACTATTAAGGCTTCGGTGTTATAAGCTTAGTGCACTAGTAAAATTTTTAATGATCTTATTCAGATTACAGTAGTCGCAGAAATCATGTGGTCCACACTTGAAATTTATATTTATTTAAACCTATGAACTCACCAAGTTTATGTTGACACTTTTAGCATGTATTTCCCAGGTTCTTAGACGTACTTATTTCATGGCTTGCAATGGAGCATCATTACTAGAGTCACATTTTGCAGTCTCATCATTTTGAAGATTTCTTTAACGTTCAGTTGTGAACTCTTGAAACTTATCCCTTTTGTAAACTTTTATGTGTAGTCAAACGTGTATTTTGAAACGACTCATGTAGAGGTCGTTCAATGTAATTGTAACTTTGTTCACATGAAAGTCAGGCCCCGATATCTTCTTCTACGATATTTTGGGGGTGTGACAAACACGACTTAGGGCCATCATTCCTTTATTCCAGTCGACTCTTAGGAGATTTTATAGGCAAAGAATACCAATGAAGACCATTACACACGTGAAGAACCTCTCTCATTATCATCATTAGTTTAATTATCGGTTTGAACGTTGTTTTCTATCATAAACGTTTTTCAATTATCGTTCATTATTACTTTTGATATGACTATTAAGATTATATGCTAACACCCTTTGGTTTTAGCCAAGTTTGTGAATATTATGTTTGTATGATTTGTTTAATTCGATTTAATGCACTTGCATTGGATATTTTATATGTTTATCACTAGATCTGTTTGTTTACTTGTTTATTATATGTCGTTTATTGCTAGATGATGATTCTATGATTTATGTTCCACATCATAATGGTTAGGGTTACTAATAATAAGGACATTTACTAACTTTGCCATTAGGAGTAGAGGTGGGCCAAACCATAGGGTTAGACGAATTATGACTAAAACAAGTAAGTTAGCGTTTATTCTCTTGTAGATGACCATTCGCGAGAGAATAGGTAGATATATGACCACTAGGTCTACCAAGATAAATCATATAAGTTAGTTGACAAGCTTAATGCGTGATTGAGACTTATTAAAACTATGATCACCGCGTTAAGGGTTGATATTCATAGGACTATGTAACCGTGACTATCTATCTTGGTTTGTTTTAGAATTCACCAACAGAAGTATTATTAGATCATTGCACTTGTAGACGAATCAGGTAGATATAGTAAGATTAATTTGGCTAGCACGTTCTTCCCTTATTGATCTCACTTTGTGTTTATTTTATTGTTTAGTTATTTCTTAGTTTAAGCAATAATCGTGCTAATCACTCAGATTAAAAACCCCCCATTTAAGTGTTTAGTTTTAGTAGTATCTCTACTTGATTTAGCATTAGTTAATTCACTCCTCTCGAACGACATCGTACTTACCATTCCTAGCTATAACTGATTGGATACACTGCCCGTTAGTGTTAGTCTATTGGTTAAGTCGATTTTATATAAATTTAAAACTAGATAAATAAAAGATCACGTTTATAAGATAACATCACCTTACAATGACACAACGCGTTTTGTAGTCTACTACGGGCAGAGCTCGTAGAAACTGTGCAATTAAGCGTACTCATGTGAAAGTAGTACTGGTATAGGTGACCTGCTGGGAAGTCTTCACATGAGGACCACTAAAGCAAAGCCGCGAGCCTGCAGACAAAAACAGAGCCGTGAGCCTACAAGAAACGCGGACAATATTATGGTCTGAGGAGGCAAGATATTACACTTGTGATAAAATAAACATTCTTAAAAAGGCATAATTATAATTATGTCTATTTTTTATCTTTTCTTCCCAACTTGAAACACACAACATTCTTTCTTTTCCTTTAATTTTATTTCAACTTAAGAACATGAACTAAAAAAAAGTAACTTTCTTTCCTTTTCATTCATTTCTTTTCTCTTCTACCCATCATTTCTAACCCCGTCTAAAAAAACTCGAGAATGCATCGGTAGTCTTTTCTATTAGCAAAAGGGTTTGTTAATGTGGTACATAAATAGTAAAATTTTGCATTTTCGTCAATAAAAACGAAAAAAATCTAGAAATTGGCTCTAAAAAAGGAAGGAAAAAAGAGAGTAAGTTTGTTATTAAAGTCAAGGATTAGTATACAAATATGTTACTGAACTTTCTCAAAAAGTTCGTCTAAGTTATTGAACTTTATTTTAGTTCATCCATGTTACTCAACTTTTATAACCGGTTACATATGTTATTAAACTTTGTTTTACCTATTGTAATAGGTAAAGATGATGATGTGGCCAGTCGAAATGACAAAAATAACCTTATTTTCTTTCTTTTTTATTTTTCATTTATATTTACAATTTAGTTTCTAATAAAAAAATCAAGAACATTCAAAACACCAATATATATATATATATATACACACACACACACACACACACACAATAGTCTCCACAATACGGTCTAGGAACTAATCCAACAACTAAAATGTTCATCCCGTTTGAAAATTTTTGCAAAAACTAGATATACTAAATCAAAGCGAAAGCACAATAAATGTATAATAACCCGCAAGCTTATTAGCAAACAACAACAACAAATACATGTTCTTTACACTTATAGTACATCATAACAGCCACATAAATATCATTTTTCAACACAAATGTTAACATTCCAGCAACGAAGTTCTTCACCTACTTCAACATCGTTCCGACAACAACTCGAGTGAACCGTTTTTGACGTTCAGTAACTTGGATGAACAAAACGCATACTTTTATTTTTGGTAAAGGGTTACCCCGGCCCGATAAAGTATATTAACAACAAGAAACTTTAAGTGCCACATTAACCTCAAGTACAAGCTTGATAAAGAACTAAAGAATGTTTATGACACGCCATAAACACTCACCACAATAGCTACAAATAAGTAACAAAACGCACACTTTAGTAACTTGGGGTAAAATTTTTGTTGAGTTTAGTAACATATTTGTATATTAACTCTTTTATCTAGTGACATGACATTGGTTAACCAATAGCCAATTTCGTAGTGATTGGAATGAACGATGTTCAAACATCAGTAATTTGGACGAACAATTCACAAAGTTTATTAACTTGGATGAATAAAAATAAAGCTCGGTAATTTAGACGAACATTTTTACAAAGTTTGATAACATATTTATATATTAACACTTAAAGAATTTTTTTTTTGAACAAAACACTTAAAGAAAATTGATTGATCCAAATAAATGACTCTTTACCTAAAAAAAGATAAATGACTCTATAAAAAGCAAAGAATCACATAAGGCAAATGAAAAAGGAATCAAAATAAGTGTATTTGAGTTATATGTCTTTATTTACATATAATCTCATCAATCATCTCAAAGGGGATTCTATCACTCTATGACTATGTTTTTGTTTTAGAGTACATATTCCCAGTCAAAAAAGTCAAAATTTAAAAGTTTGAACGTAATTATGGAATGAAAAAAAAACCCACAATTTGGGTCAAAAGTTAGTCATTGACAGTCATTAATAATTATTATTACTGTAGTAATTATTATAAACTAAGTATTCATTATATTTTTTCTTGCATTGGTGGATTCTATGTTTTAATTTGATCTGTGACTTCTTGCAAGTGGTTATAATTTATGAAGTATCATTAAAAAAAAAAAACGCTTAGATTTGTGTTATATCTTTTTAGTACTTAATGTCTAATTTTTTTTATTGCAACAATTTCGCGAGCCTACTTCGTTTGCTCGTATTTGATAAACATATATGCTGATTGTTTGGTGCCAAAAAAACTTTGGTGCGTGATCACGGTTTGGTGGAGCTTGGATGACTACTCTAAAAGCTTTTCCTCTCTAATCTCTTGGGGTAATTCAGTAAGTCTAAACAATATTGCCAGAGCTTGCTTTGATGCGGTAATTCATATATCAACTATGTGGATTATATGAAAAATATAGGAATGAGGTATTCTGGTTTGTTTTAACTTGAAATCCATATGAAGGACTCTCATGAGAAGAAATCAAAATCCTTCCATAGAAATAGAAAGTTGAACCCTATTTGGTTTGAATGGTCTTTGTGACCTCAATTCTGCTTCTAACAAAAATATAGTAACTATTTTTGTGTAGCTTCTAGCTAGTTTTATTTATAAAAATATGTTTAAGAAATGAGAGAGCGAATAAACATATTGAAAAGAAATCAGATTGCATCATACACATGTCACTATAACAAAACTAAAAAGTGAGAATCTTAAACACCTTGGTGAATCGATCAATTACGAATATCTTTGTTGCCTTCGCTTTTAATAAAAAAGAGTTATATGCATATCGTTTATTAGATGCCATAAACTATTAACTAAGTGTCCATATCATTAACCTACATCTTTAGAAACCTATATTACTTTAATCAAACATCTTGATCATTGTGGAACCGACCTCCACACAATTAGATGCACAGTTTGTGATGACGTAATTGAATCCTCTCTTCATATTTTCGTCGAAAAGATGATACAAAATGTTATAAAGAGGATAGGGCGTTTTGAATACTAGAGAATCACTCAACGCATATTACATAAAAGCTTTATTATGGTCTATTGGAGATCCAAATATATATCATGAGTTTAACACTTTAACATCATTTAGGATGAGATAATTTTGAGGTTTCTTAATCCCAAATACAAGCTCGTTTATAATCCTATGTAATCTGTTTTCATGTTGTTGCTTTTCTTTTTCGAATTGCAAACGATTACTATGGTTAGAACTTTATAACCTCAGTGTTGTTTCAAATCATCAACAAGCTATAGTGGTATAATTTTCATTTTTAGGTTTGATTTCTCGAGCCTACTACAAGCCTAAGTTTAATAACCCAAAATTTTCATCCTTCTCACCTATGTGGCACCACATCTTACAAAACCAAAGAATCATGAGGCACCAAGTTCGTCAACTACAACTATTTATATTTCAACTAGCCTACGTGACCTGTGTGTGTTATTGTAAAGAGTTTTAGCAAAGTAGCTAGGTTAAATTTGCATGGAATTAAAGAAGATGATGAGTTGATTTGATTGTGTATGAAAGAGTGTGTGTATGTAGCTAAGGCGACCGTATCACTACATCCAAAGCTCACTGCCGGAATGCTGGGGTTAAAACTATTTGTTTCCCAAGGAACAGTGAAAAGATCATACATATTTATATTATATCATGTATTTTGGAGTATAGTAATAGTAGTATGTAGTGGGATACTGGGAGACAACAAGTAGCCCCAATTTCATGACCTTGTCCTTTAGGCTCACTTCTATTACTTGCTAGTCCTCTATCTTTAATCTACACTCAATTATATCCAAGAGTTTTATGCATCGACTAGTCCTAAGGTTTCAATTCTAAATGTTACATACATGCAAATAAAATATAAACACAAGGAGGTGCCATTAGGGGAAAAAAATACAAATTAATGGGGTGTTCGGGTCGTTTATATAGTCCAGGTAAAGCAGTTAAGTATGCTGGCCGGTACGTCTCAACTCGTGTATGTTTGTGGCCTTTAGTCGTTTTGTACTATGTCTAGCTCCTCTCTAGCTCGTTGGTTGTTTTTCTAAAATGGAAAAATTTATTAAGCACCATATTAAGGCGGGATAGGAGAAGAAATAAAAAGGAGAAAACTGTTACAAAAATTGTTATATCACTCTAGCTCGTCATTTTTTTCTTTTTTTTAGCGACATTTTTTTTCACACCTATACCACATATCTCATAATATATCTCACAAATGCCTCTAACGAGACTTGAACCGATCGATAACCTCTAGGTTGGTGGACAACTCACATACCGCTAGACCAAAGGCATTGAGTAGCTCGTCATGTTTATTATACGTACATCTTCTAACTTTCTCCAAAGAGTATCTAGAATCATACTCACAATAATTTTATTTATTTATTTTATTTTTTATTTTTACCTAGATTATTCGTGTACTTAACTGCTATTAGTTTCTGGTAGGTAATGCTTAATTTTGGTGGTCAGTCACCGTAGCCCCATCTAAGTGTCTCTTTAATGTAGCATTAAAAATTGGAGTTGGGAATAATTAAGAACTAGTTATATATATTCACCGTCGATCAGATAGGGCTTCATTTTCTATAAAACTTCTACTTTAATACTGTAATATATAAAAAATAAAGTCGTCATTGAGCTTTTATGAGAGTTGCGTATTTTGACAAAAAGATGTACGTATATATATTTATTACATTTATGCATTAAACAATCACAGCAGTTGCATCTTAAAAATGTGAACTTATGAAGTCAGGTGAAGTTAGAGGTTGATTAATGACATGAAGATAAAGAAAATAAGGTTTTAGTAAAGTTAAAGTTTGTGTTAAAAAAAAGAGCAAAGTTAATGTTAGTTACAATTAAATCACAATAATAGTTATTGATGATTACTAAAAGTATAATTTGCTAATATGTGCCTAGTATTATGTTAATGTGTGTCATTTTTTTATTTTTTTATAAAAAGCTGACAACTTTATCAAAAAAAAAAAAAGAACGAAGAAATTCCAAGCAGGAGCTACGTACAAAGAGAATGAAGAGATGTAAAAACCACATATCGAATTGAATCTAGGTCGATACCATGTTGATTTGCATTCCTTGAAGACGACATTTCATAAATGCCTAGATAGAAAGTTTGTTTTGATCGAAGTAACTTGTTTCACTTAATCTTATTTTCGATTGAAAGGAGGTGGTTTTATTAAATCAAGTCAGTCAAAATTAATCTATACTATCTATAAAATATTTACATTAATCTTGAAAACTTAAAAAATTATTTCAATTACTAAAATTCTCTTTTTAAAAATGATAACAACATCCATTATTAAATTAATATTTTAAATATTGTTTAATCCTCAAACTTTTATCATTTTTGTTCATAACTAACATTTTTTTCTCGTAATGACTGCATAGTGAACTCGTAATTTGTATCAAGGGTCATCCTAAAACACAAATTCACAATTATAATTATTTGCCACTATAAACGATCGCTTTGCGCAAGTATTCGTCAATTTTTGTCAAATATTACTATGAAATCTTGATTCTTGAAGACTAACATGTACTAGCTTGTATCATGTTTAGTATTAACAGTAACAAGGAGACTACAGTTTAAAGACATTTTATTTGCTAGTAAATCACTTTAGAGTTGTAGTTTCATATGGTAGGATCACCAAATTATGACTTGAAGAAGATTTCTCTAAAGTGAAATGACCAAAATGATGAATATGAATAGTATAAGGATCTTGTTAATTACTAGTAGTATTTACCTATATTTACAAACCTCCCCCTTTCCACACAGGAAAGTGTAACTCAAAGAGAGACCTTTGTTCTTTCAAGTCCCAACATTATCTCTCTCACTGCCCCCCATTAATCTTAGTTTGATTCTCTCTCTCACCGACTCACCCTACCTCTTTCTCTCTCTCTCATGCATCTATCTGTATTGTTTAGTCACATCTGAGAGAGGTAGTGATTTCTTGTCTATCTAATTTTTTAATCTTGGAGGTGCTTTAAATACTTTATCAACCTTGATTTCACTTGCTAAACCATCTCCTACACTCCTTTTAGCTAGCTTTGGTGTTTTTGTTCAGTCTTCAACTTTTCACCTTTTCTCTCGTCAATCTCTCTGCATATATCATTTCATATCATATCATATCATTCAAGCCTATCTATCTTTACCTTAGCCTATCTATTCATCTTAGCTTCATTTCCCAGCTTTTACAAACATGAGCAGCAATCACCCTTACTTCAATGGATCTTGGTTCAATCTTAACTCCAACCCTAACCCTAACTATCACTACTTCTCTTCACCACTTTCTTATTCTTATTCAACTTTCGCTCATATCTATCAGCCACCACCACAACCACTAGCACCATCATCTCCACCACTCAGAGAGGCTCTCCCTCTCTTGAGTCAAAGTCCAACAAGAACACCAATTAATCTAAATCAAGAATATGATAGTAGTACTATTATTGATGCATCTAGCACAACCACTATGGAAGTAACGCATGATCATCATGACCATGATGATGAGCATGAAACTGTCACTGTAGCTCTACATCTTGGTCTCCCAAGTCCTGCTTTTTCTGAAGCTGATCTTACTCCAAAACTTTCCACAAATTCAAACAATATCTTTGTTACAGAAAATGATGATGATCATCATCATACTAGTAAGCAAGTGGAGGAAGAAGAAGGTACTAATAGCAATGCATATCTTTCAAGTGCTCTCAACAAGGGTCAGTATTGGATCCCAACACCAGCTCAGATTCTGATAGGACCAACTCAGTTTTCTTGCCCTCTTTGCTTCAAAACATTCAACAGATACAATAACATGCAGGTAAATTATACAACTTTTGCTACTCAAAAAGAAAAAGAAAAAGACTATAAACACATATTCTTATATTCTTTCATTGTGTACACTTCTTTTCTTGCATCTTCTTTTTCATTTTAACTTTACATTCTGAAAGAAAGTAATATGTTATTTGTATGTATAATAAAAGAAAATTTGGTCTTTTAGGGTTAGGGTTGGATTTAGGGTTAGTTACCTCTTTTTCTTCACTTTCAGTTTATTAAGTCTTAATTATTAAATACTAACATTAAGTAAACTCTTTTTTTTTTCTTCTTTAATCTGTGCATGGTTTGTTGGTTTTTGGGGATTTTGATTAGATCAAGACTTTGGTCCAATTGCTCATTCATATTACTGGTCAAAGTAAAAACAATTTCTTCTTTTTCTGTGATTGAACAAGACAAGGATTATGCTTTTTGTTCCTTGGAGTTTGCATTCTTCTTTTACTCTTTTCTTCAACTCATTGGCAGTTGTGTCACAACTGAAACTTTTCTTCTCTTTTGTTCATGTCCCTAATCCATTTGTGATTGCATATTCAAATAGATTACTATGTGTTTTGTAATACAGTACATAAATAATCTTAAAATAACTATGTGACCCGATATTAATCAAATGTTCTCTAAGAACTATGATTATCTGCAAAAGTTAAAACATAATGATATGATATAGAGAGATCAATTTTTTATTTTATGTTTGTAATTATAGCATGTGTAAAAGGAAAAAAGAAAAGAGAAAAACAAAAAAAAAAAAAAAAAACAAAAAAACAAAAACAAAGCTTTATTTTCATCTACCTGCAAATATCTGACCACTTAGATTTAAACGACATGTAAATTCCCACCCATAAAACCCCACACAACCAGCTTTTGTGGTTGGGGATTCTATGTTATGTAAACTCATTAAAAACCTTAAATGGTATTTTGCTTTTCTTCCTTAATAAAGACATCTGATTACATGTATATACAGTCTTTAAGTCCTTTTGTACTATGGTTTCTCAATATCCAGCTTCTAACAAAGATTTGACAGGTTTTCACTTACATTTATTGTGGTAGCAGGAGATATATATTGGTTTTAACTACAGTATAAAATAAAGTAGTTATTGATTTTATTGAAAACCTAACATAGTAGTAAAAATGAATTTAGAGAGCACCCATATAATTAAATGGCTATTATTTGTTTGAAGAACAATTTTGAATCTTTTGAAATGGTGAAAAAGATTATAGTCTTTAATGCATTTATCCTATGTAACTAGTACTCATTCTCACGTTTGCATGTATAAAAAATAATGGATCGATCGATCTTAATACATTATACTTGGATTATTTATCCAATAATTCTATTATTGGACTCATAATGTAACATCTGTTATGAGAAATATCTTTACATGCTTCTATGTTTTAACTGATTTTCTTATTGCGGTATAGATGCATATGTGGGGGCATGGATCTCAATACAGAAGAGGCCCGGAATCGTTAAGGGGAACGCAGCCAACAGCGATGTTAAGGCTACCATGCTACTGTTGTGCACCAGGGTGTCGAAATAACATTGATCATCCACGGGCTAAACCACTCAAAGATTTCAGAACCCTTCAGACACATTACAAAAGGAAGCATGGGATCAAACCTTTTATGTGCAGGAAATGTGGCAAGGCATTTGCGGTGAGAGGAGATTGGCGAACACACGAGAAGAATTGTGGGAAACTTTGGTATTGCAGCTGTGGATCAGATTTTAAACACAAGAGGTCTTTGAAAGATCATATAAAGGCGTTTGGGAATGGACATTCAGCTTATGGAATCGACGATTGTTGCTTCGAATTAGAAGAAGAAGAAGCTGCTTCTGAGATTGAGCAAGATAATGAATCGTCTCATAATTGTGATAATTAATCAAAAGTTGTGTCTCTACTGTTTTAGAGATCATATCAGAATCCCTTTTGAAGGACCCTCCTAGATTTTCTTGCATGTTCACTTTTTTTCTTTTGGTTTGAAATTGTTGTTGTTCAAGTTAAGTTTTTTTATTTACAATTTCAGGAAATTCCAACTTAAAATCAAGATATGTAAATTCTATTTTATGTTCGAGTTCCCTTTATTTTTTTTTGTGGAAGCCATATTATCCAGAATAATTATATGTTCAAACCCTAACAGAACATTTCTATTTGTATGAAAACACTACAACAATCGGATGGACGGGCGAGGAACCTTGTTGTTTCCCCGGCGAAAGTCACTAAACGACAAAATAAAATCTGACGTGGCACATAAATACGCTGACTTGTGATGGAAAATTCAACGGGCAATTTCGGCGGGGACTTGTCCCCGGCAAAAGTAAGTTAGCTTTTTATCAAACTTTGACCGGATAGTCAAAATTCAGCGCAATCTTTCTCCGGGGACTAGTCCCCGCAGAAAGTGTATTTTACGTTCAACAACTTTGACCAAAGTCCAAAGCATGCTAATTATGTGCGCGAAAATTCCCGCCAAACCTTTCCCTGGGAACTTGTCCCCGGCAAAAGTAATATTTAAAAAAATACACTTACACTTTATTGCAACTATTTAAAACGGCATATGTTTAGTTCCATCGTCTGTCGTTACAAAATAATACTGGTAAAAGGGAACAAAGCAAGGTTTCTTCAAACTTATACAAAAGGAATGAGTTTTTACAGCAAACAATGTTAGGAATACTTCCAGCATTGCATTGGGACATATACTTGGTCGTTTAACATGATACGTATACCAATGCACCTATACTCGGTCGTTTAACATGATACGTATACCAATGCACCTATACTTGGTCGTTAAACATGATACGTATACCCTAGCACCTATAGTCGATCATTACACATGATCATACGTATACCAATGCACCTATACTTGGTCGTTAAACATGATACGTATACCATAGCACCTATAGTCGGTCGTTAAACATGATACGTATACCATAGCACCTATACTCGGTCGTTTAACATGATACGTATACCAATGCACCTATACTTGGTCGTTAAACATGATACGTATACCATAGCACCTATAGTCGGTCGTTACACATGATACGTATACCAATGCACCTATACTTGGTCGTTAAACATGATACGTATACCATAGCACCTATAGTCGATCGTTACACATGATCATACGTATACCAATGCACCTATACTTGGTCGTTAAACATGATACGTATACCATAGCACCTATAGTTGGTCGTTAAACATTATACGTATACCATAGCACCTATAGTCGGTCGTTAAACATGATACGTATACCATAGCACCTATAGTCGGTCGTTAAACATGATACGTATACCATAGCACCTATACTCGGTCGTTTAACATGATACGTATACCAATGCACCTATACTTGGTCGTTAAACATGATACGTATACCATAGCACCTATAGTCGGTCGTTAAACATGATACGCATTCAAGGCATCCAAGGTAACAACAATGGTAGTTCACCAAGAAGCTAAAAAGAATGAACAATGGTAGTTCACAATTGATGTGTTATTATTTTTAGTTATTGACAATGATAATAAAGATTTTTTTAATAAATATATTGGTTAAAACTTCTTTTGCCGGGGACATGTCCCCGGAAAAACGTTGCACGAATTTTTTATTTTCCCTCCCACCTTTTTACTTTATCCCGCCATAACCTTCCCCGGGGACGAGTCCCCGGCAAAAGTATTGCTAGGAGACAAACAACTATCTACTCCGGGGACGTGTCCCCGGCGAAAACTAATTGGGAAAATCACCTCAATTATTAACCTGATCTTCTTTTCACAAGTGGGATAAAAATAAACCCACCAAAAAACGCAGATGCTCTGCTCCACTTCATCTTCATCACCAAACACGTACCATAGCTGCTCCACTTGATTTCTATCTTGCACATTCAAGTTAAGTTCTTTATCTTCTTGATCTTCTTTATTTCTATCTTGTATTCATAGTTTTTGGTTATCTTCTTGATTCATAAGACTAAGGTTAGACATAATGTTTTCTTTCTTTGGACCATTTTTGAGAAATTTGTTTAGGTTTTATTGTTGCACATTGATTTACCTGTACTCGGTCGTGACTTTTTTTTTCGGTGGTATTGTACCAGTAAAGTAGTTAAGTAGTTAACGTTAAGTAAAGTTGCCAGTAAAGTTGGTTTGTTATTTGGTTTGTTATTAAGTCAGTTTTTAGTTGCCAGTAAAGTAGTTAAGTAGTTAAGGTTAAGTAAATAAAAATGTTGCTTTTTTACTTGTAGGAATATAGTGTCTACTGTCAGTCTGGAGTGCAAACCGCGACCACAGCCGAGACCAGCTAGCCGAGAGCCAAGACCACAATCGGTATGTTTTTTCTCTAACTTTGTTAATTTTTGTTGTTAATACTCGTGAACTGTTGTAAATGATTTTAGGGCTTTAGTGATTAATTTCGGAAAGTCCCCGTCCGAAGTTAATCATCCTATAGAAAACCCGTCCGAAATTAATTTATTAGAAATTAATTTCGGAAAGTCCCCTGTTTGGGGCTGCTTTTTGAATGTTTTGTCTCATTTAGGATATGAATGCGTATAATTGATTTACTATTTGTGAAAATTTCGACATTGTTTCCCCTTTACTCCTACGAATATGTCTTTAATGCACATATTTGAGGAGTTGAGGGGAAATGCTGCCGAAATTTTCTCAAATAGTAAATTCAATTATACGCATTCATATATGAGACGAAACATTCAAAGAGTGGGTTAGGATTGCCTTCCATAGTTGGATTAGGTGAACATTTTAAGTCTATATAATTATTTGTTGCTTCATTAAAACGCAGTTATGCCAATTGATAAAAGTTGGGTCTCACTAGCACGTACCAGTAAAGAATTCTTAGTTGGTCTTAGAGCTTTCTGCAAGCAGTGCAAGTCCTTGGTGAATATTGATGGGAATATAAAATGTCCCTGTGCTCTTTGTTTAAACGTAAACTGGATAAAGCACGAATTTTTGTTTGACCACATACACACAAATGGATGGGACCATAGTTATACGAAATGGTATAATCATGGTGAGCCGGATGGCCGAACAACCGTACACAACACAAGACACCCTGGGATGAGTGACATGGCTGAGTTCCTTCATGATATTGATCCAAATCACCGAAATATTGGCTAGACAAGTAACGACGCAATTCCTCAACGTAATGAGTATGAGGAGTTACTTGCCACTGCCAACGAAAAACTATACCCAGCCTGTGAGTGGATGTCTTCATTAGACTTTATGGCAAAGATTACGCACATCAAGGTCAAAGGTAAAGTGAGTGACACCACATTTAATGAGTTCCTAACTTTATTCAAGGAAGTTTTCCCACCCGTTCTAGGATACAAGATGCCATCGTCATACTATGAAAATACGAAGACATTTAAAACTATCGGGTTAGGATATGAATCGATACATGCTTGTGTAAATGATTGCTTTTTATATCGGGGGGCGGGTAACGAAGATTTGCAGACTTGTCCGATCTGCGGCGCTAGTAGATGGAAAGAAAAGAACACACTGGGGAAGAAAGTTCCTAACAAGGTGTTGCGTTACTTTCCTATCATTCCAAGACTACAACGTTTGTACAAGTCTAAACACACTGCAAAACATATGACTTGGCATGCGTCTGGGCAGTCTATGGAGAACGGTAAGATGCAACACCCGGTTGATAGTCAAGCATGGAAGAAATTTGACATCAAGTATTCGAAGGAATTTGCTAAAGAAAAAAGAAACGTCCGGTTAGGGTTGGCTGCTGATGGTTTCAATCCGTACTGAAACCTTAGTCAGTCATACAGCATGTGGCCGGCCATATTAACCACATACAATACGCCTCCCTGGATATGTATGAGAGAGACTTCTCTTATGTTGACATTGTTAATTCCGGGCCCCAAATCACCAGGGAAGGATATTGATATTTACCTGAGGCCTTTGATTAATGACCTAAAGACTTTATGGAAAGATGGAGTCAGGACTAAGGATGCTGTTATAGGCACCGAATTCTGTATGAAAGCATCGCTTTTATGGACTATCAATGACTTTCCCGCTCGAAGTAGTTTGTCTGGGTGGAGTGGGCAAGGTTACATGGCATGTCCGACATGTAATGAAGACACTCCAGCTATGCCCGTGTTAAACAAAACCGCTTATGTTGGTCACATAAGATTCTTAAGCAAAACAGCTAAATGGCGGAAGAACAAAAGGGCATTCTATACAGAGGTAGATAATACAGACCCTCCTAGAAAATTTACCAGTGATGACATCTTTGGTCAACTAAGAAGATTGCCTAAACGTGTCCCGGGGAAACATCCAATATATGGGGCTGCGAAAAAAAACGTGATCAAGATCGCGAATTGAATTGGCCAAAAAAATCTGTTTTCTACGAGCTAGAGTATTGGTCTTTTCTTACACTAAAACACAATTTAGATGTCATGCATATCGAAAAAAATGTGTGTGAGAGTGTGTTGGGTACTTTGTTAATGAATGACAAATCAAAAGACACCAACAAGGCAAGACAAGACTTACAAAATTTGAATATTCGTACTGACTTGTGGCTCGTCAACAAAGGAAACGGGAAGTGCTCTAAGCCTCATCCTACGTACTCTTTCACAACCGAAGAAATAAAACTT
Organism: Chrysanthemum seticuspe; assembly: GCA_019973895.1. Classification (NCBI taxonomy): domain Eukaryota; kingdom Viridiplantae; phylum Streptophyta; class Magnoliopsida; order Asterales; family Asteraceae; genus Chrysanthemum; species Chrysanthemum seticuspe. Next base: position 190,086,201 of record BPTQ01000002.1, on the reverse strand, counting down.
TTTTGTCAATTCATTAAAGGTATGCGTTTTATTTGAAAATTTCTTTGTTCGAATTAATTCGCGTATTCATTTCGACAACTTATTCTAATATCCTGATTTTTTTTCTTAATTCATCAAAGGTGTTAAACTACCTGATGGGTTTGGATCTAACTTCAAGCATAAAGTGACCGACATCGATAGCAACATAACAGGCTTGAAGGCTCATGACTGTCACATAATGATGCAACGGTTGCTTCCTGCTGGACTTCAAAATTACTTGAAGGACCAAACCACCGCAACACCAATAATCGAGCTTTGTTCATTCTTCAAACAAATATGCGCTCGAACTTTGATGGTGAATAACATGTTGAAAGCTAGAGATCAACTGATCAATATTTTGTGCAGTTTCGAGCAAATATATCCTCCAGATTTTTTTGACATTATGATTCACTTGGTTATTCATCTACCGGAAGAGGCTATTGAAGGCGGTCCTGTTTACATGAGGTGGATGTATCCATTTGAAAGATACATGAAAAAGCTCAAAAATTATGTCAGAAATAAAGCCAAGCCTGAAGGTTCAATAGCGGAGGGTTATATTGCTGATGAAGCATTAACTTTCTGTTCGCATTATTTTCGGGGTGTTGAGACGAGATTTAATCGTCCTGACCGGAATGAGGACGGTCCAAGGCCAACTAGTCGATTTGAGGTGTTCCGATCAGTCTGCAAAAAGAATGGTAAACAATCATTAGTTCGGTTTAAAGCAGACACAATGAAGCAAGTAGTATGGTACGTACTACACAACAGTCATGAAATCGACCCGTACATGAACGCGTACAAGAGGTACGCGTTTTATTTCAAAATTTGTTTCACGTAATTTGTTATTCGACGACTTATTCTAATATCATGAACATTTACAGGGCATTTCCTGGCAGAGACTTGGAAGAAGGGTTTCCTCGCTGGTTTGAGATGAAGGTAGACTTATTGTATGTATTACCCTGTATAAATAACGACTATTACTCATATTTATCTATTCTTAACTTTTTCATAGATTCGTGAATTAAAAGTACAGAAGGACCTAATTTGTACCGACGAGTTATTCGCTTTGGCTTGTGGACCATCATGTACTGCAGTCTCAGTCAACTCTTGCGTAGTCAACGGTGTGAAGTTTACTGTACACGACCGTGATTTACGTCGTTCAACTCAAAACAACGGAATTTCAACTCCTAACCCTGATGAAGGAATGCATTATGGCCAGCTTGAAGAGATTCTCGAGTTTTCATATATTTCATTCAATGTTGTGTTGTTCAAAGTCAAATGGTTCGACACTAATAACACTAATCGCCTAAAACGCTGTACCTATAGAAACAACATTACGAAAATTATGACCGATCGTGTATCGTTTCAAAACGAACCATTCATTCTTGCAACGCAAGCAACACAAGTCTTTTACCTTGATTTCCCGGGTAAACGTGGTAATTGGAAGGCCGTCCAAGATTCTTATCATCGAAAGATTTGGAACCCGGATATTATTGTGGTAGAAGACAACCAGGATGTTGTACATGACAACAACTCATCACATATCACACTCTCTGCTGAGTTGGATCAGTTGGATTATAACATTATAAATATAGATGTTCAACCAGCGGAAGTTGAGGCACCACCACCAATTATCACTATTGTGGAAGACGAAGATGATATTGATTTTGATGATCACGTTCCTCATGATTTAGCATCTGATGATGATGATGGCCATGAGAATGAAGATGATGAAGATGACAGTACTAATAATGTTGAATTTTATGTTGATGATGTCGAAGATTAATCTCGAATTGTAATTTGTAGAACAACACTTAATTATTTGAATGAAATTGTTATCGAGTGGTTAAATGTGTTTATTTGTTTGTTTACTTATTTATTGATTTATTTATTTATTTATTATAATTATCTTGTTGATATATACTGTTATACTTTTGGACCATTTGCGGATAGGTAGTTTTGTAGATGATCATGCGTTAACGGTTTAGGAACCGTTTTGGCGATTTTGGTCAAGGATAACTATGTTGTATATATGATATTATGTTTAGCGAATTTGTGTTATGATTGGCATATTAAAATAGGTTGTGACATTGGTAAAACAGGTTGTGGATTGGCATATTATGATAACAGGTTGTAGATTTTTTCTGGAAAATTTCCGGAAAAAATCTGAAAATTGCCCATTTTGCAGCAATATTCTGCAGAGTGGGTCAGCTTGTTTTGCCGGAGACATGTCCCCGGGGAAGGTTCACAAGCATATTTTAATTTACGACTTTACCCGGTGACTTGTCCCCGGCGAAAGAGTTAGTCTCAACAGTGGTTACAATCTTCACCGGGGACACGTCCCCGGGAAAACACGTGCCACGTGAAGTTCCAAAATAGTTTCTCCGTGGACGAGTCCTCGGCACAAAACACGTGCCACGTCGGATATGTTTGACCGGAGACAATCGGCTGCGAGACCCACGTGGCCCCGGTAAAAGTGGTAAACAGTCCCCGAGAAAAGTATTCCCGAGCTGGTATTACCGGGGCCTTTTTGCCGGGGACATGTCCCCGGGAAAACCTTTTACCGGGGAGATGTCCCCGACGAAAGACCTTAAATTTCGCCTGCGAAAGCAGCGATTGTTGTAGTGAAAGACTATAACTGAGTCCCGTGAGTTGCAGCAAGGTATTTCGAGATAAAAGTTCTTATAAAAATTCTTCGATAAAATTAATATGCTAATGTTTAAGTGATTTATAAAACTGTGTAAAATAAGAAGTGTTTTAGTATTGGTCTCGGTTAAATCATGTTTTATATAAGTGGTATAAAAAAGCCTTCAGTATTTTGTATTATCTCATGGAAAAATTATAAGTATCATAATCTTTGACATCTTTTAATCTTAATTACAATGTTTTTAATGCTAAACTTTTTCTAAAATATAATTGTAACTTCATTTCAGTATTCCTTGTTAGTAATTATTTTTTATTTATATGAATATCTATCATTAGATTGTTTAATAGATTTTGTTAGATAAACTACTTGGTGTGGAAATTTAAATGTAAACACAAATAAAGTAATAATACCTTGAAGGATTTTATGAATCATTTATAAATAAACGAAACAGAAAATTTTCTAATGAATACTCTGTTATATCTTTTATAAATGTATACATGAGTTACGATCAAATAAGAAGAAAAATTAAAATAACAATAATAAGAAAAAAATCACAACCATACATTTTAGATGCATCTACAAATATTGATGCATCCCCCCTTAAAAATCTCATTATAATTTAAAATATTTGTCTAGAAATTTTTCTTATTCTTCTCATTTTATTTTTTATTATTACTAGATCCCTTCTCATGGATACATACGCAATACAATAATGCCGTTTATATTGAAGGTGAACCAGAAAAATTATAATTGCAATAAAATATTAATACCAAGTAGAAAGTGAAAAGGAACATGAATGAAACATAACCTTGAATAGTCACACATTAAATCATTATTTCAAATATCAAATAAAAATAGTACTCGTAATACTTATATAACATTACTAGACCTATTTGATAACATATAATAGTTTTAGCCCAAATGGCTAAAGCCCATTCAACCATAACCAGCCCACAAGACTAAAAGCCTAAGAAACATCGACGTGAAAATCAACTTTCCAGACAAACATTGGCCGAATGCAAAGCAGCTCTTGCCTAGAGAACCAACACAAGTGAAAGAACGGGCCTAACAACTTATCCTTAAAGTCAATATGTACTAACCTCACATGTAACTACCTCATTCATGCAAATGTAGCGTGGCGGGTATTTTGTTAGTACGTGTAAATCATGCCGAATATTACTATAACCACACGAGCCAAGGATGTCACGACACGTGTCATTTTTGCCTCCTCCATTAGATGTCCACCACGTTGACCATCTAAGACCGTTGGATCACATCCACGGGTCTCCACAATCAAAAATGCATCTCTATAAATACCAATGCATTTCATAAGAATATCCAAGTTATCTTATTTACATTTCACACACACAAAACACACACTAAAACCCTAGCCATATGGCGTTACCCACGTTACCTCGACTCAAGGTTACACTCTTATCTAAGGGTTCTTACTGAACGCGGAAACTAAACATACGTAAACATAACACCATCAGTGGTACCCATGACGTAAAAATAAGCCATATGTTTCCATTTTCCGTGATGCGACAGTTGCAACACCGTAGTTTTACAACCCCCTAGGCAGTGTACCTAACCGTTATAGTATAATGTAAGCAAGACCAGGGGAAGATAATTCTCTAGAGGAATAGTGAGGTAGGTTCGAGACGTATGACAATTTGATATATAGACAGAAGAAGAATGTTTTTGATATTTTATATTTAATGGAAATCAAGTAAAATATTGGGTTTGAAGGAGATTAGTTTTAAAATTAATATTAACTTAAAATGTAAGAAAAATAAAATAACGAGAAAAATGAAGTTAGTGTGAACTTATAGATAGGAAAAACGTATTTATCTAGGTGCACTCCTCTTTATTAAGGATCTAATTAATCCTATTGAATTACCACGCCTTGTTTAATGTAATAGGGATATTCTTATTATTGATTGTGTGTTGGTCATTCACACATCTATTTTAGTAGCCTAAGTAAAGGGCGCCTAAGAATACCTAATCATTACAAAATAACTACAACACGCTTTGAATATCCAATCTAATTAAACACCTAACTCTAAGTATTTAATTCGTCGTTTCTAGTCAACATTCAAGCTAGGTTGGAATCCTAACCAGTTTTTTACTTCTAACAAACACATGTTACGATGTTGTTTTCCATCAGATGGGACTTGTGATGTAATGAAAGATTACGGAATAGGAGTTGAGTTGTAATGCATATTTTCCATAGGGAAAAAATATAATAAAGTGGTAAAATGGCCACTATACCCTTATTTCTTAGTTACAAGATGTCACAGGAGTTCATTCCGTCCTATTTTTTGAGGTAAAGGGTTTCCCAGGTTATAATATATTACTCCCAAAAACAATTAAGTATATAGGATGGGGGTAAATCCCACATCTCAGCCCGTTACAAGCAAACAAACGCACCTATTATGCTTTAAACAAAATCTATCATAAGAGAGAGATGCTAATCTTATGAACTTACCCAAATAAAATACCAACAACAAAACTAGAACTACTTCCTAACTCTACACGAATAAAGATGTCCTACACGTCACAGAAAGCAAGTTGTTCCTCAGTTAAGTCATTAAAATCATACTCGTAATCATAATAATCTTCATACTTAGGAAGACTTGCATCAATAGCTGCTTTGACAGCATGATTCGTCAGTTTAGCCATATATCGAGCCATGTCATCACCAATATCCTCAACTTTATCACTATTTGAATCTTCCTCCTACTTTTCTATAGTAGTACTAGGTTCACATACCGATGTCATAGTAGCCTCCTTTTGCATAGGAAGCTTGGATCTACAAGGTTTCAGCAGCTTCCCATCATCACCCAATAGCACAAGCTTCCCATAAAGCATTCGACGTTCTAGTTTATTAATCCTTACAGCCAGAGATATAGTACTTGGACTTCCAATTGCCGAATCTTTACGTCTATTTCCTTCTTTCACATCCACCATAGAGCTTAATACATCAAATGAGTTCGAAGTAGAAGGAACCATAGTATCATTTTTATCACACATCTCAGCCCGTTACAAGCAAACAAACGCACCTATTATGCTTTAAACAAAATCTATCATAAGAGAGAGATGCTAATCTTATGAACTTACCCAAATAAAATACCAACAACAAAACTAGAACTACTTCCTAACTCTACACGAATAAAGATGTCCTACACGTCACAGAAAGCAAGTTGTTCCTCAGTTAAGTCATTAAAATCATACTCGTAATCATAATAATCTTCATACTTAGGAAGACTTGCATCAATAGCTGCTTTGACAGCATGATTCGTCAGTTTAGCCATATATCGAGCCATGTCATCACCAATATCCTCAACTTTATCACTATTTGAATCTTCCTCCTACTTTTCTATAGTAGTACTAGGTTCACATACCGATGTCATAGTAGCCTCCTTTTGCATAGGAAGCTTGGATCTACAAGGTTTTAGCAGCTTCCCATCATCACCCAATAGCACAAGCTTCCCATAAAGCATTCGACGTTCTAGTTTATTAATCCTTACAGCCAGAGATATAGTACTTGGACTTCCAATTGCCGAATCTTTACGTCTATTTCCTTCTTTCACATCCACCATAGAGCTTAATACATCAAATGAGTTCGAAGTAGAAGGAACCATAGTATCATTTTTATCATTAGTTACCTTTGGTGTCCTTGGTGCCTTAGGTTTATAAGCGAACTTAGTCTTCGAACCAATCTGAACCCATGTATAGCTTGCCTTGGCGCTTTCATGTTTTTAATAGCATTCGAGACAGGTTTCTTAGGACATTCATTAAGAACTTTACCAAATACCTTACAATTTGAGCATCTTGGAGGTGTCCACTCGTACTCAATACGAATAGTATGCATAGTATACCCTTCACCCTCGAATTTTGGCACCACTAATACGAGTGAGTGTTTCAAATCCGCATAAGCTATTAACTTAATCATCGCACATGCATAACTCAACCTACCCCTCAACTCCATGCACATAGAGGACGTGTAAGAATCAGACATCAATGGGGTGCCTAGTTTTGTTGCAATAGCACTCAAACCATATTTCATAAATGCGGTAATAGGATTATCATAAAGCTTAATCCAAACCGGAACATTACACACATCCTCCTTCATAATATTTGTATCCGGTGACCATGTTTTCAGAATTAAGGGGACGTTGCAAATTAACCATGGTTCGTTTTCAAGCATTGCGTCCATCCCTTCTCTAGAATTAAACTGGAAAAATAATACACCTTTAGAATTCATCATCGATTTAACTAGCCCAAACTTACTCCAAGTATTCTTTACATAGTTCTAGACTATCAGGTACGCCACATGTTTGCCCAAAAAGAATCCATAGACCGTGTTATTAAACCTTTCATAAACAACATGAACCGATTCCATCGAGACTGCTACATCTGCCCCATTACCAGTCGGTGCTAGTAATGGACGAAAGTTTTCTCCTTTCCAACTCGTTTCTCCTTTGAACACCTTAGCATACGAACCAGCATACATATTATTATCATTCAAACCAGACCCCATGGGATTGAATTAGTCGATGCATTAGTTGGTTCGGTCGAAACCATACTAGGATCTTTAATCAGACTTGATACACTACCTGATGTCAATGGTGACACGTTAGAATTCTTCTCAATATTAGCACCCACGTCCTTAGCTTTCCGAGAAATAGCACCTAATGTATTTGAAACCATATGCACACCAAGTTCGAAGTTTTGTTCCGCATTCATATCAACATTAGAATTTCTAGTATTCAGCTCAACCACACGATCCTTACCTTCCTAATGCATCATCAGAAGGATCATGTTTCTCTTTCACACCTCTCCCTCCACGTCTCCTTGTTGGACTCAAGAAACTGTGGAAATCTAGAAGGGGAGGGGGTTGAATAGTTTTACCATTTTATCGTATTAAAATTATACTTTTAAAAACTTTAGATCCAAGTTTACGTGAGATCAAGCCATCATAATATGAATACTACATAAATAAACAAAAGAAAATAAACTACAAACGATAATAACGACGAAATATAAATTGCAAGATAATAGTAAAGAGTTATAACAATCAAACCACAACACCAAGATTTATATTAGTTCGGTAACGAAGCTCCTCTTCGCCCTACTCCACTCCCGAGTACCTAACTCGAGATCTCACTTCACTATGTCATCAACCTCCCTTCAGGCGAAGAGAACCATACAACGCCGCTTACACCAATTTTTAACACAAAGCTAAAACGATATGATATAAATAAAACCCTAATTGAACTAAATCGAAAAGGGTTACAATAACGCACCACCACCAATGAATCCAGTCAAATCAAGAAGAATATAATTGATGAATGTCCATAATATAACCTAAAAAAATATTTTAGTAAAAAAAACCCTAAAAACAAATAAGGAGCCCTAACGATTAAAAACTTTAACACACAAACAATCAAGTAATGATAGATGATTAACATGAGTGAATAATCATAAACCAAGACAGCAATCGTTGCAAGTTAGAGGTTAACCAATCAAGTTAATTAGTCACTGATTAGTGTTTAGTTTCGGATCGCCAAGGGGGTGTATCTTGTGTGGAGGTGGATATGATTTATCCGTTTCTTCATTGTGAAGCATTAAATCAAGAGATAATCAGAACACAAAACATAATCAAGAATCAAAATGGGTATTGAAGGTCTGGATGAAAAGGGCTCTAGGCATGTTCTTGGTTAATTTCCCAATCAAGGTAAGTGTATTTAATTACATGCTTAATGATGAAATGGGATTTTATGCGGTTTATGTTTAATAAGCTTCATGGTGATTTCATGGTTTAGAGATGATTATATGATATGAGGTTCATGTGTGTGATAGCGAAACCGGAGTTTTGGTATAGTTCATATTTTATGATGAATTTCGGAATGATTATATGTTTTATGCAAGTTCATGAGTGATCATGTAGTAGTTGATGTGTTTGTTATTATGCCTAATGATCTAGCTTTCATGTTTATAGAAGGATGTTAGTTGTTTATAGATGATGATTATGATAATACAGTTGTACCAAGTGAATAGACTTGGTTAGTCTTAGTAGAAGTTTCATGAAATATATGTGTTTAATAGAATGTAACACCCTCGAAAATCTTAATAACAACGGAAGACTAATTCGGTACTTACTCGAATGGAGATCACAGTCAATAATTATAGAAAACGACTCGAAAGAGACGTTTTATTAAAAGTAGTTATCATTCATCGAAAACTCATAGTTGTTACAAAACATTGTAAATTGTTCAAAAGTTTTTCCCAAAAGAAAGATCATGAGTTTGAAAGAAATGACAACTTTATGTTTTTACACCACCAGATAAGCCTTGCCAAGCCCCACTCCGCGCCTTGGTCATAATCTTCACAGATTACCTGAGATAACATGCTTAAAAAAGGTCAACAAAAATGTTGAGTGAAATTCATAGGTTTGAATAAAGTTGAACACAAGTATAAGAGCATGATCATTGTATACTAACAATATCATAAGGAAAAATCACAGATTATTATGCGATAAGCTCATGCAACCAAGACTCAACTGCATACACCGAATTACCATTATACGTAAGTTTGCCCCAAAGGAGGTAATAGCCAATTACCTAATGAAATTCAAATATGGTGTGCCCCGCTTATTTCTCTATCACCAAGACGGGGTCGTTAATCCCAATAGTACTATTCACGATATCTGCGTTCACTCGCGATGACTAATGGTTCATGATACAGGGTACTTATGGCTAATACTTAGGCAGTACCAATAATCAAGAGGCGAACATTTATGAAAAACCTTGTGTTCTAGTTTAGAGCCTGTATCTCCCTCGCGGGGTTTGCAAAATAAAGTAAAAGCGAGACTATGAACTCACCTTGATGATATGAACAAGCACAAACAGATCAAGCACAATGTAGCGGAGGTTCCAAACCGAAACCGAAAAATGATGAGATAGCGAGTCTCAGTATGATGAACATTTTGGTTCGCGACCAAAATAATAGAGCATTGAATATTCTTATTCAATAGATCATTGGATTGTCCAATCCAATAGTGTGCGTGCATGCTTAACGTTTTAAGTTAATTTACTTGCTACATTGCCTTATTTAATGATTCTCACTTACGCATAAGTGAAATGTTTTCCCCTCGTTGTGATCTTGATAGGTTTGTTGAGTATTTTAACTTGTTTAGATTCCCCGTGCGTTTTATCGGATTATATATATATATATATATATATATATATATATATATATATATATATATATATATAAATAATTACTTTCTAATAATATGTATATATATATTCATACATGAAATATGTTTATCGATATCCGAAAATAATATACTCATATGATCAAAATACTCGTTTTTACGAAGTTACGATAAGATTATAAGTTTTTCTAAACTTTTCCCGAATTTACACTTTTTACCCTCAAGTTACAAAAAGTACGAGTTTAGTCCTCCATGTTTGAGAAAATGAAACTTTCTACCCAAATGTATTTTTATACCAAAACTTTCAGGTTTGACAGTTTTACCCCTTGGTAAAACTGCTTTTATGAAAACAGCCCTCCAAGTTTATGTTCACACGATTAAATACTCCCTTATACTTTCGAATATGGCCATGATGGTCCTTATACTTAACATATATGTTTGATTTACGTAAAATAAGACCCCTTTATCTTTAAAAAAGTTGCAATTTTAACCCATGGACTAAAATATTTGCAAATTAGGTCCGAACACATTTTAGAAAAATGAAAACTTTGTGTAATAAGTAAGAACTTGTTCCTTTCTTATTTCTTTAGCTTATTAGCTTATTTCATCTATATTGGACCGGGTTGGGTTTTACTTGGAAACGGGTTGGGCTTATTGGGCTCAGCAGTTGGGCTTTAGGCCCATTAACGCTTCACGAGTGTTTTAAAGTGTACGAGGGTTCTTCTTAGAACTGTGATGTGTTTTCAATGTGTTTTACATGCTTTAATCTCTTTGGTGTGTAATCTAGTAAGTGAATAACGTGTCGAGTTTGTGTTTAACATGTTAGCTTGTTATAGTTTTACCATACAAGTGTTTTATTGACACAAGGTTTAATGATTTATTCGATGCATGAAATAGGTTCTAATCTTCATGATCAAAGTGTTCATAACGAGCATAAATATAATACTAGACATCGAAGCATAATATAAGTCGTATTGAAATAGGTTCGAGGAAAACTTACAACACCAAAGTGGTGGAGATGAGTTCGAAGGATAGTGTATATGAGAACGACCAAACCGTGACCCTAGCTTCCAAAACTTAATACCCCGATAGAAAACTTAACCCGTAACGAGAACCCTAGACTTGTAATGTGACCAAAGATACTTGCTTTCCTTTCTCCTATCTTGACATTGAGTGTAAGTGGTTTGTATGATACTTGATTGATTTCAAAGTTGTAAAGAAAACATGTGACCAAATGGTTTCATATATACTCGACCAAGGCATGGCCAAACTTATTTAAAATTGGTGGTCTAAGGTGTAGGAGAAATAGGTAATAGAGAAGAAGTAACCTTCTTGTCTCCAAGATATCCAACCGATCAGTTATGTTCAAAGGGAAAGGAGTGTGGTCAAATCAAGTGTTGTCTCCCCAAGCTTATTAGACCATGGTTATTTAGACTTTGCATGCTTAGTAGGGGTTTGTGTAAGATTATTAAAATGTTAATAGAGGTCTAAGTGCCTTGTGGTTTTGGTCTTACTCGTTGGGCAAAAGGAAAAAGCAAGAAAACATGTTGAAATGTGATTGAGTAGGGTGTTGTGTTTGTCTCGTTCGTTCACTGTGCCAAGGAGAGGTATGTCACAAAATTTTGTAACTAAATCTTAAACACTAATATTTACATGAGGTATACTTGGACTTATGGTTTAGACGAGGCCCAATAGGGGGAATTAGAGGGTATGTTGGGCTTGAATTTTGGTTCGGTTGGGAGGAAATGGCCCGAATGAATTTAGTGGAAATGTTGGGCTTGTCAAGGCCCAATGATAAAAATAGTGTGGGTGGGTTAGGTTCTGTTATGAGGCCCAATAACATGTTGGGGTGGGTCGTGAGGTGGTATAAAGTCCAATAAGTTCTGAGGCCCAATACGAGTTTTAATATATTTTTGTTATAATTTATTTCGTATTTTTACAAATTTTTACGTATCCGTTACGTATTTTAAGATTATCAGGATCGTGGGGAATTTCGTTCTGATCACAACGGTATATTTATGAATGCTCAAGCTGCGTTGATCATGCATATGCCAAATGATATGCAAATGTGATGTTTAGAAAATTTCATGGTGATATAAATCGTGCTTAATTTCTGATTAAGGTTTTATGTACAATGAAATTTTTCGGGAACTTACAGTACCTACCCCTTAAGAGAACCGCGTCCCGCGGTTTAACTCGCAAAGGTTGTCATGGGTGGTTAGATGAACAGGTAGGGATACTTGGAACGCATTACATCCTCACGCTCCCAGGTGAACTATGCACCTCGTTTCTTGTGATTCCATCGAACTTTAACGATAGGAATGCGGCTTTGCTTAAGCCTCTTAACTTCTCTGTCCATGATCTCAACGGGTTTTTCGACAAAGCTAAGCTTGTCATTGAGCTGGATGTCCTTGAGGGGTACGACTAGAGTTTCATTCGATAGACAGATTTTAAGATTCGAGACATGGAAAGTGTCATGTACTCGACTAAGTTCTTTGGGAATTTCGAGTTTATATGCCACTGGACCAATTCTTTGAAGAATTTTGAACGGTCCTACGTATCGAGGTTTGAGTTTTCCTCTTTTTCCAAATCTGACCATTCCTTTCCAGGGTGATACTTTGAGCATTACTCGGTCCCGGACTTGGAATTCCATTGGTTTCCTTCTGACATCTGCATAGCTCTTTTGTCTATCTCGAGCTGCTTGTAGTCGTTGTCTAATTTGCATTATCTTTTCAGTTGTCTGTTAGACAATTTCGGGGCCTGTGAGTTGTACTTCTCCAACTTCTGCCCAGCAAACTGGCGATCGGCATTTTCTTCCATAGAGTGCTTCAAAAGGATCAGCTTTAATGCTGGCGTGGTAACTGTTATTGTAAGAGAATTCAGCCAGAGGTAAGTGCTTATCCCATCCTTTTCGGAAATCAATTACACATGCTCTTAGCATGTCTTCCAGAGTTTGGATCGTTCGTTCACTTTGTCCATCTGTTTGAGGATGGTACGCGGTACTCATATCCAAGTTGGTACCCATGGCGTTTTGAAATGTTTGCCAAAATCTCAAGGTGAATCGGCTATCACGATCAGATATGATAGAGATTGGTACACCATGACGAGAAACAATCTCTTTGATGTACAATCTAGCGAGTGTAATCATCTCGTCATTCTCCTTGATTGGCAGGAAATGAGCAGACTTCGTGAGACGGTCTACAATGACCCAAATGGTGTCAAAACCATTAGAAGTTCTCGGTAACTTCGTGATGAAATCCATTGTGATTCTTTCCCATTTCCACATGGGAAGTTCTGGTTGGGTTAACAATCCTGATGGCTTTTGATGTTCAGCTTTGACTTTCAAACATGTCAAGCATTTACTGGCATATTCGGCGATATCAACCTTTATATTAGGCCACCAGTACAAAAGTTTTAGACCTTGATACATCTTGTTGGGACCGGGATGTATGGAATACTTCGATTTATGTGATTCATGCATGATGAGTTCTCGGATACCTCTGTAGAGTGGAATCCAACTTCGATCTTTGAAACATAACGTTCCGTCCGATTTCTTCACAAATCCATTTTCATTCTCCGGCATGCCATAAATCTTCTCATTCAGCCTATCTTCTTCTTTAAGTGCTTCGATCTGAGCTTCAAGATTTTTGGTGGTAGGGTGAATTGATAACCATACCCAATGATCTCACTCTAAGTGGCTTAGGGCGATATTTTCTGCTCAAGGCGTCAGCAACAACGTTCGCCTTTCCAGGATGGTAACGAATCTCGCAGTCATAATCACTGAGCAATTCTAGCCAGCTGCGTTGACGCATATTCAGTGCTTTTTTATCTAAGATGTGTTGAAGACTTTTGTGAAGACTTTTTTTTATCTAAGATGTGTTGAAGACTTTTGTGATCAGTTCTTTTTTATCGTGATACGTAAGCAATCACTTTGTTCCTTTGCATGAGAACAGTGCCTAAACCCATGTGTGAAGCATCACAATATACTACAAAATCTTCTACTCCTTCAGGTAGTGGCAAAATGGGTGCTTCGCAAAGCTTGTTCTTTAGGACTTGAAAAGCTGATTCTTGATCGTCTCCCCATTCGAGTTTCTTCGTTTTCTGGGTTAACTCGGTCAATGGTTTGGCTATCTTTGAGAAACCTTCGATGAATATCCGATAATAACCAGCAAGTCTTAAGAATTGACGAATTTCAGTGGGGTTGGTGGGTACTAACCAATTCTTTACGGATTTGATCATTGCGGGATCCACGTGGATTCCTTCACTGTCGATCACATGGCCAAGAAATTTGGAAAACTTTGCGTACAATTATTCATCCTTGAGTAACTTTAGGACAGTTCTCAGATGTTCCGCATGTTCTTCTTTATCATGAGAGTAGATAAGAATATCGTCGATGAACACAATGACGAATTTATCTAGATATGGTTTACAGACTCTATTCATGAAGTCCATAAATACAGCGGGTGCATTAGTTAGACCGAATGGCATTACTTGGAATTCATAATGGCCATATCGAGTTCTAAACGCGGTCTTGGGTATATCTTCCTCTTTTACCCTTAACTGATGATATCCAGATATTAAATCAATCTTCGAGTACACACTCGAGCCTTGTAATTGATCAAACAGATCATCGATTCTTGGTAAGGGGTAACAGTTCTTGATTGTGATCTTGTTCAATTCTCTGTAATCGATACACATCCGAAATGATCCATCTTTCTTCTTAACAAATAAAACCGGTGCTCCCCAGGGTGAGGAACTTGGTCTAATGAATCCTTTATCAGATAGCTCTTCTAATTGTTTGGACAATTCTTGCATTTCTGATGGTGCTAAACGGTATGGTGCTCGTGCTACAGGAGTAGCTCCAGGAATAAGATCGATCTGAAATTCGACTTGTCGAGCAGGTAGGAGTCCAGGAAAATATTCTGGAAACACCTTAGGAAATTTTCTGACTACAGGTACATCCTCTAGTCGTTTATGTGGAAAACTAGAAGGGGGGTTGAATAGTTTTGCCGATTTTAAGTTAGTTTCCAAAACTTTAGATTCGATATTATGTGAAATCGTATGGATAAAGAGAAAGTATAGATCTAATGATAATGCAAGTAAATAAACTAAAGCAAGGGATAGAAATGACACAACCGATTTATAGTGGTTCGGCTACAAGGACACCTTCCTTGCCCTACTCCACTCCCCGAGTCACCTACTCGAGAGTTCAAGCACTATGTCAACAAAATCCTTCAACTTGGCGCAGAAGCCTTCACAACGTTGCTTACACCTTTTTTCGGTACAAAGCTAAATACCGAGTCCGTAACACGGTGGACCAAACCAACACGACTATTACACAACAACTATGTGAAATATCAAATACAAGATCTTTGCTACAGAAATCTTGTGGAGGAACAAATCAATCAAGGACCCCTTGCTTGGATGACTTGTAGAATTCTTGTGATCTCGCCTTAGAGAAGGACCTATATGAGAATCACTAAAGAAAGAAAGAAGAACAACTCTCTAGATCAAGTGATCTTTTGTTAGAAGAGAATGAGAGTATATGAGAGAATTAGTGATAACGCTACACGCGTCGTTCGGGGTCAAGGAAACTTCCTTTTCTTCGAGCAAGTTTTATAACACCCTAGGCAGTGAACCTAATCGTTGTAGTGTAGTAATTAGGGTAAGCCACGGGTATTGATATCGTTCTCTAGGGGAATAGGAATGCTAGTAAGAAGTTACTACGCTAAGGTTAAGGTTGAGGAAGATTATTTTTTGTATTTTTATATTTTATGAAATGGAAAGGTACGAATCTCGGGTATTGGATTTGGGGGGTTGGTATTTCTACCGATTACTCTACTATTATCTAATTATCTAAACTAAGGTTGTGGGAGTCTATGTCTAATTAATGTGTGCTCGTATGATAGTTTAAAGATGTGTTTACTTAGGTTGTACTACTCCTTAATTATCTCCTATTGATGGTTGAGTTGTCACGTCCTTATTCTTAGTTGCGTTGTGTGTCTAAAGTTGTAGGGTATGCGTTTCTCCCTAACTCTTTGAACTTACCAAAGGGTCTCGTCTACAAAACCCACTAGGGATGATAAACTCTTACTCTAAGGCACTCTTTGGATAATTTAGCCTACAACTACTCAGGTAATCATATTCTAAGGTTCACAAAGATGAATCAAGCATTAAGTACACAACGAATGACCTATCGCATTACTAGATCATTGATCAACTAAGATAAGAAACAACCAATCAATATTCAATAATTAAGTTTCATACTTCCTAAGCAAACACACAAATAAATTAGCCGGACATGGAGAACATGCAAGCATACACACAAATAATCAAAGACATAATTGAATTAATGAAGTAAATACTTATCTTGATGTAAGATAGGGTTTAAAACCCTAAAATACTGTACAAGACACCTTAGGTTCGGTTTTAGGTTTTGACTCCAAAAGACTCTCCCTAAAACTGAAAAATTCGGATTCTATATATAAGATTACATATGCGACGGCGTCACCTTATGTTTCGTGACGCCGTCGTGTCGCCGTCATTAGGGTTTCATCTTGGCCACGTTAACCTTGCGACGGCGTCACCTTATGTCCGTGACGCCGTCCTCTTCAGCTTCTGACGTCGTCTGGGTTGCATCTAGGCCGTCTGAGTAGCAACGGCCTACTCTTTTAAAGCCCGACGTCGTCACTTGAAAATAGGGTATTTTGCTACTGTATCGTCACAAAAAATCCTCCGACGGCGTCGCAATTAACACCTGATGCCGTCGCCTTCTGTTTTCAGCAGCTTTGAGTGTCTCGATTCTGACTTTGGCCATTTTCTTCATATATTCGCGCCTTTTCGTCCAAATAAGTGCCATTCCAGCATTTTGCCTTCAAGAGACCTAAAAAGTGAAAATGAACGATATTAAGCAATAACGGATACAAAAGTGATCAAATAAGGACTTAAACGACCCCTCAAAATGGTACCTTTTAAAACCTTATCAAATATCCCTACACTTTTTATTTGCTTGTCCTCAAGCAAATGTGCTTTTAGCCAATTAATTTATAAGTTAGGGGTCATGAAGCATTAATTCAAAACGGTCCACAACACATATAAGCCCCGCAAAATTCATAACAAGCACGGAAATTACATACTAGCACCTCACATGGGGTGTTTGGGTACTCACATCTCTCTCGGGTGTATATATGAAATATAACAGATAGGAAATGGAAGATAAACACTCATTAACCGGTCCTAGTACATAGATTACCATAGGCTTGAGAATAGATCAAACCTCCATCGCTTTGGCGTAAGCACCTAGGAAAGACTATCAAAGAGGTCTTTTAAAGGGTTGTAATGTTAGGCTTACGGTAGGGAAACAAGGGTTTGGTGGGATAGGCTATTTAGTGGTGGCAAGTCAAAAATCTCTATGTTAAATGCATACGAAGAATGGCGTTGCTAAGCCAAGACTCGACACTCTAAAACTCTAGGTAACGGAAATAAACAAACATAAATTTAAAGGATAGATGTAGGATGGTAGCCCGTAGTTTTTTTTTTTTTTTTTTTTTTTTTTTTTTTTTTTTTTTTCCATACACTTTTACTCTACCATCCTCTATGGTAACATCAAAATGATAGGGATTTATAGGCACATCCCTACACTTGAGTTTTTTATTACTCTAACACTAATTTGACCCGAATTTGAAAAGATCAAAACACTTGGGGTACATTATTATGCAAACAAAGGGAATTTGAATTTAACATTCCCTTCCCGTCATTTTATAAACTTTAACTTTTCCCATGAATCCCAATCGTCCCAAAACTGTATACAAAGGATATGACTCGACTTAGCAACTCATGCAAGCAACTAGATAATTGAACTAAGGGTTTAGGGTGATAACAAACGTTTGCACTAAAAGTGAGTGCATAAGGGGTAGGCTAAGGTGATTTGGGTGTATATTTGGGGGTGGGGTGTAAACAATGCTCATCATTGATATTCCGGAAAAACCGAAACATCACGAGAACCGCGAAAAGGATAGGCTCTGAGGGGTTAACTAGGGGTATCGTGTACTAAAGATGAGTAGAACGCAAAGGGTGTGGGGGAATTACTCAACCGATGTGGAAGAAGTAATTATATTACGGGTATCAAACAAGGGTTTATCCTAATGCCTCTTATCATTTAGTTATTCCTAACTACACAAGTGTAGCCTCACTTGCGACCTCGGAATGCATCACAAAACAAGTTCTAGAATCTAATATACTACCGGTTCACACTCTAAGCATTGAAGATGAATGCTTTAATTCCTACTAATCTAAGGGCGATCCTCACATTTTGGGTGGAATTTGGGTGGTAAAGGGTTTTTGTGCTAGTCATGCAACTTCCTATCCATGAGACGCTTTTGTTAAGACTAATAGCCCACTCCTATATGTCATGAAAAATTTTAAATTTGGTGCCAAAATTACCCTAACCGACATTTTCTCATGGTTTATTACGCAAATGCAATTGGACAAAGCAAATAATCAAGGATAAGCATAGTTTCAAAGTTCCCGTTTTATTTTCCCTCCCTACACTTAAACTGAACATTGTCCCCAATGTTCCCCGAAAGTATCAAAGTTATGATAATGGAAGGTAATTAAAAACGAAAGAAACTAATACTCCCCTGATTAGCTTGGTAGGATCCGTTAAATCCTTTTCAAGAAGAATTATTGCGTGAACAGCTCCTTCCAATCTTATGTAACTTCTTCTTGACAAACTAAACCTGCATACTTGAAGAAAACAAACGAAACCTTCGCGTAAAATCGGCGGTAATAATATATATATAAGACTCAATTTAAACTAGGATATAATGCTTGTGGAATGGATGTTTACAGAATTTCTAAGAAAATTAAGACCTGGAAAATTCCAAAAATTTATAAGTAGCTCAGAAAACGAGAAAAAAGTAATCTGATGTTTTTACTCCTTCCTGACGCCATCAGGTTGCAATCCTGACGCCGTCAGGTTATCCTGACAAAAACTAGTCTGCGATTTTCTGGAAAAAATTCTGGAAAATTTACATCTTTAGAATCTGGAAAAATTTCTGCAAAAACATCCATTATGACTCGATACAAGCATTTGACTCGAACAAACAAACATAAATATCTTTTAGTTAATTGTTATTCTCATGTTTACGTTTCTTTTGAAAACGTGTGTAATCCTCCCTACACTTATCCCTTATGTAAAATACCTTTATATGCAATTAAGACGAGATTAAAAATAAAATAAAGCATTTTTACAAATTTAAACATGAGGATAAACAATTAATAAAAGATATATGACACTAACAAGCAAACAATTAAGCATGGGTTGCCTCCCACGAAGCGCTTTTCTTTATTTAAGAGTCTTGTAGCTAGACTCATAGTCGTGCTCCTACGTTGCCTCACCACTGCCCTCTTGACGGTCTCTAATGGGGGATTCCATGTTGTAGAAGTGCCCTATAATGCACTTCTCTAAGAGTTCATCCTCTCCCCAATCGGTCCTATATTCCGGTCCTAGGCTCAAGCAATCCTTATAGAATCCGAAAATCTTAGCCATAACATAATCTACACCTTTCTCCCTATCCTCATCATTCCTATAATAGACCGACAGTTTAAGTTCCTTTTCATCATTAGAGAGTGATGAAAACTTCTCAATCTTAAACGGCATTTGGTAAGCTATGTCATCGGTCTCATTCTTGAATCGCACTACTCCTAACGAGGGATTATAGGTCATCCCGGTGCTTTCTATGAAAGGTTTTCCTAGAATAACATGGGACAAGCTAGGGTCTATGGCCGTGCTAATATCATCCACAATTATGAAGTCCGTAGGAAACGTGAAACTACCTACATAAACGGGCAATCCCTTAATTCTTCCGAGAAAATTGCAACTAACATTAGGATCATTGAGGTCTTGCCTAGTTGGAATAGGCTTCTTCAATATCCAATTGTAGTAGGTGTTCGTCATTATGTTGATTGGGGACTTGCGATCAATGTAGGCCTTTGCCACAAAAAGGTGTCCTATGAAACATGGTATGTTAAGATTCCAAGGGTTCCCAAACTTGATTCGAGGGCTTTTCCTAACATACATGTGACGGAGGTCACGCACTAAGTGAGGGTGGCGAGATAGTTCTTCTTCCGTAGGAAATTTGTTGAAATAGTCAATGTCTACTTCATCTACTTCCTCGGGTGTTTCATCATCCACAAGTGTATAGTCCTCTTCGTCATTTGTTCCATTAGGTTCAACTAAGGCGATGGTATTGACGAATTGGACATGCTTAGTTAGCTTGCTTGGATCCTTAATCTCTATACATGAAGGCTCGGGAGTTGAGAGAGCACTAACCTTCTTATCACTATTAGTTATGGCTTTCAAAAGGTTGTCTATTTTCCTATCCATCTCGGCTTGTTGATGGTTAAAGCGGTCCGAGAGCTTAGCCATTTGGGTTTCTTGGGATGCAACTAGGTTTTGCAACATCCCTTCGACGTTTTGTTGGTTAGGACCGTTAGGTGGGGGCCATGAGAAATCATTGGAGGTGAATTCTTTGGTTTGTCCCCAGTAGAAGTCGGGCTTGCCTTTCCATGCCTCTCGGGTTTCATTGAAATTCCTAGGTCCGGGTATTGTAGGGAATCTTCTTCCCGTTCCATTAATACGTGAGGATGCGTAGTCAACGGAAGCATGTTCGGGGAATCGAGTGCTAGTGCACGTGTTATGAGGATCACGAAACAGCTCACGCGAGGAAGAAACTTTGTTCACATGGTGTGAAGATTTAGGATTTTCGTTGGAGCTCATTAGGAATTTAACTTGATCTTCAAGTTCGATCATCCTACGGTCGGAAGGAGGCAAGGAGATTGCCTTAACGGTTTTGGGCAGCTCATGGGGGTCATCCCAACTTTCGTTGTCATAGAGGGCGAGGTCCTCTATTATACCCCATGATTCTTCCGCGGTGAGATCACTAAGTTTTCCACCGGCCGCTTGGTCAATGGATCGCTTGGTGGGGAAGTTTACATGATCATAGAAAATTTGGACTTGGAGCAAAAGATCAATGCCGTGATGAGGGACTTTATGAAGTAAGTCCTTGAATCGAGTCCATGCTTCGTAGAGAGATTCACCTTGACGTTGTTGGAACATCAAGATGTCATTCCTAAGCTTAGTGGTTCTCCCCGGTGGGAAAAATTGAGCAAGGAAGCGAGAGGTAAGATCATCCCAACTTGAGATGGAGCCGGCGGGAAGTCGCTCAAGCCAATTACTAGCTTGGTCCCGTAGAGAGAATTGGAAGAGACGCAGGCGCGTGGTCTCCCGAGTAGTAGCATCAAGGTCGATGGAATCGACAATTTTGAGGAAATCCCTCAGATGCTGATTTGGATCTTCGGAACGAAGTCCATGGAATGCACATCCGTTTTGCACCAACCGGATGGTGTCGGATCGCAGGGCCGTAGTTTGGGCTTGGTCGGGAAGCTCAATGGTGTTCCTATAGCCTAGGTGGCTTGGTCTTGAGTATTCACCAAGAGTACGGGCTCTTGGAGGGTCATTTGGCGGTGGGTTGATGAGTGGTGGTTGGTTATCATCCTCCATGATGAAAAGTGATGGGTGTTACGAACAAAGGTCACGAAGAAGGGGGATAGACTAAGAGAAAGCTAAAAATGAGAAAAATTTACTTGATAGGAATCAAGCAAAGAACCTAAACGAGGTGGACTACTAACTAGCTATTCTATTCCCCGGCAACGGCGCCAAAAACTTGATAACGCTACACGCGTCGTTCGGGGTCAAGGAAACTTCCTTTTCTTCGAGCAAGTTTTATAACACCCTAGGAAGTGAACCTAATCGTTGTAGTGTAGTAATTAGGGTAAGCCACGGGTATTGATATCGTTCTCTAGGGGAATAGGAATGCTAGTAAGAAGTTACTACGCTAAGGTTAAGGTTGAGGAAGATTATTTTTTGTATTTTTATATTTTATGAAATGGAAAGGTACGAATCTCGGGTATTGGATTTGGGGGGTTGGTATTTCTACCGATTACTCTACTATTATCTAATTATCTAAACTAAGGTTGTGGGATTCTATGTCTAATTAATGTGTGCTCGTATGATAGTTTAAAGATGTGTTTACTTAGGTTGTACTAATCCTTAATTATCTCCTATTGATGGTTGAGTTGTCACGCCCTTATTCTTAGTTGCGTTGTGTGTCTAAAGTTGTAGGGTATGCGTTTCTCCCTAACTCTTTGAACTTACCAAAGGGTCTCGTCTACAAAACCCACTAGGGATGATAAACTCTTACTCTAAGGCACTCTTTGGATAATTTAGCCTACAACTACTCAGGTAATCATATTCTAAGGTTCACAAAGATGAATCAAGCATTAAGTACACAACGAATGACCTATCGCATTACTAGATCATTGATCAACTAAGATAAGAAACAACCAATCAATATTCAATAATTAAGTTTCATACTTCCTAAGAAAACACACAAATAAATTAGCCGGACATGGAGAACATGCAAGCATACACACAAATAATCAAAGACATAATAGAATTAATGAAGTAAATACTTATCTTGATGTAAGATAGGGTTTAAAACCCTAAAATACTGTACAAGACACCTTAGGTTCGGTTTTAGGTTTTCACTCCAAAAGACTCTCCCTAAAACTGAAAAATTCGGATTCTATATATAAGATTACATATGCGACGGCGTCACCTTATGTTTCGTGACGCCGTCGTGTCGCCGTCATTAGGGTTTCGTCTTGGCCACGTTAACCTTGCGACGGCGTCACCTTATGTCCGTGACGCCGTCCTCTTCAGCTTCTGACGTCGTCTGGGTTGCATCTAGGCCGTCTGAGTAGCAACGGCCTACTCTTTTAAAGCCCGACGTCGTCACTTGAAAATAGGGCATTTGGCTACTGTATTGTCACAAAAAATCCTCCGACGACGTCGCAATTAACACCTGACGCCGTCACCTTCTGTTTTCAGCAGCTTTGAGTGTCTCGATTCTGACTTTGGCCATTTTCTTCATATATTCGCGCCTTTTCGTCCAAATAAGTGCCATTCCAGCATTTTGCCTTCAAGAGACCTAAAAAGTGAAAAGGAACGATATTAACCAATAACGGATACAAAAGTGATCAAGTAAGGACTTAAACGACCCCTCAAAATGGTACCTTTTAAAACCTTATCAATTAGTAAGAAGAGGGGTGAGTTAGAATGAAGAAATGGCTCTCTATTTATAGGCAAAACTTGCCACTGTTCCCCAGATCCCACGGATCCCTCCCTTAAGGGATCCATCTAGTGTAAACCTAGGGATCCGTAGGACGCTCCTCTTTGCCCATGGGTTTTTTGGTTATGGGTCATGGGTTATGGGTTGGTCCATGGGTATTTCTTTAGATACAATGTATCTAATGAGTACAATGTATCTAGTCAAGTGGGTATGGGTCAATACCATGGGTTATGGATATGATCCATGGGTTGTGGTTTTTACCCATCCTAATAAACTATTACAACAAATGATTTATTACAACAATTTTTTATTAAGTGTGTTAGGTCACCATATTGTAACACAAGTATCAATATGTTAGAAATAGATAGAGAAGTGATCGGATGAACACAAACACACAATACACGAATGATATGAAGAAATGTTATACGTGAGTATTGAGAGAAAGTGAACAACCAACCTTCAAATAAAGGTTTACAACATTATTTATAGGGGAAGGGAACTAGGGCAACACATCTAGTCCCTTCCATCCTTATGGGCTTGGGCCAAGGCTTATGGGCTTTCTACATAAGCCTTGCCATAATTACTAACATAAAAGCCTATTTAAGCAACCTATTACATGTTAATTACAAACACTTGAAATATAGTTTAGGAGTGATTCCAACAATCTCCCCCTAAGTGTTGGTAATTAATGACTTAGTAATCTTTAAACGCTGTTGGTGCTGATGTAATAGTTGCTTTGACGTCTTCTGACATTCTTCTTTCTTGTGAGAAGAAGTGCCTTGATTCCAACAATCTCCCTAGTGTAGGGATCTTGTTTCTTTTGAAGTATTCTGCTTTGACGTCTTTGATTTCTTTGTTCTTTAATTCTTTGTTCTTTGTGATGGTTGTGATAGTATGTTGTTGTCAGCTACAGGTCAGCTTCGTTGCTCCAGCGTCTCCTCGTCTTTCTCCAACATGCTCACATGCTCATTTGACAATGAATTCCAGATGTGAAGTAGTTCTCGAGTCTTTATAACTTTTTAGATTCTTTGATTAGATGAAGAATCATTATGACTTTGTGTTGCCTATGATTTTGAGAGAACTTCTTTTGTGATGTTGTTGGTATGAGCATGTGGAGAATCAACACGATCTCTTCCTCCCGCGAGCATCCATCAGCAGCAGCATCTCCGGTACAGTCACGAACACCAATTGATCATTATAATCATTTCATAAAGAATTGATTACTACAATTGTTTTATTGATGAATGTCTTGATTCCATTCACCTTGGTCGGGCGAATCAGCCGTGCGAATCCCGTAAGGGACAGTTGGCATTACATTGAACAACTTCAAGTAATGACCCACATATTCAGGACTCTATTCTTGAAACGAATCTCCTTAGCGGGATTTCCAGCACTTACAAGTTCGAACTTCGAGAGTGTCAACAGTATAATGTGAAGACACATCTCTAATTCTAGCAAAGGCTGTTTCTAAAACCGGATGCCCTCAAGAAGGCTAACACGATATACCGAAGTACATCTACGGTTCAAGTGAGTCGCTGAGGTACACCGAAGCATCACCCCACGACTGTAGACCATTTGAGACAACACTAAGCGTAACCCACAAGGAGTTACCAAAGTGACCTGCTGTCAGGATTGTTTGATGTTGAACCTGGCAGGAGTTTCCATTCAATCACTGAGGATCATAGTTGTGAACCCCTCATAAATGTTCTCGACAGATTGCTAAGATCTGTGAAGGACTCTAGAATGTATCACTTGCGTCCTTATTGTTGAACGACAAGTGATGAAATCTCAAGTGTACCTAAAAGATCTTTTTGATGAATCTCGTGGCTCTAGACTCAATAGTGCGCTTTGGTTTTTCTGAGCAGAGACTAGGGAGAGGGTCTCCTTCTTCAATACCAGCAATCTCTAAGAGAAATTTGATAGTTTACGTAGGGTTCCCTGTGAGAATGAAACAAGCTTCTGTTGAGAGAAACTTGAGTGGCTAAGAAGGTTTAGTGCATGCGTCACTGGGTCCATGACGACTTTAATCTTCAATACCGGTGTCATCTAGTGACAACCAGTAGCATATGAATTGAACCTGAAGTCTGCCCTAAGTTGAATAATTTGGAGGGCAATTTGTTTTCACCCTTTTCTTTACTTTTCTTTTTAATTCTTCAACTCCTTCTTTCTCCGATTCTCATTTTCTCCTTTTTGTAATCATACATAAGGACTTCTAAATTCTAACTATTGGTGGTGTCCTTGGGTAGATCCCTCCGGCTCTGGCGGATCATAGGACGGTTATTCCTAAACTTAGTCACCTTATAACTCCATGACTAACCTATGTTGCCATAAAACCATTTTCTTGAAACTCTCTCAAAGTGGTTATGAGTAAAACATTTTGTACCACTGTGAGAGTTTAGTATTTTGCAGAAATACTCCCCCTCCACACATGCTTAAGTGTTTTGACAGAAATCTGCACGGTGAGAGAAGAGCGCCCACTTTTGAATTGATCGACTCAAGATAGAAAATTCCCCGCGAGACACGGTTACATCACTGACTAGGTCAGCTTGAAGTTGTAAACACTCCTTGGTGAGGAGGTTTGACCCGTCAAGGTTCATGTCTACCAAGAGTTTCTCGGATGGTACATTCTACTAAGACAAGTCCTTTGCGAGACACGTTTACATCACTAGCGAACTAGCTTGAAATTATTACCCGTCCCGGACAAGTCTTTTCGAGTTACTAACATTTAAGAGCTCGTTAATTCATTGGTTAAGTCTTTAGCACGAAGATTCAATAGCAATCCACAACATATTTCTTATCACATAATTTTTCTCCCCCTCAAAAATCATATAAATGTTATTTTTGACGAAATTTTGATATCGAATATGTCCATTTCGAGTTTTTTGGGAAGATTTCCACGAAGAATCATTTGTGAACAAAGTTTTGAGCAAATACTCCCCCTCAACAAGTGATATTAACTTTTGAGGTTTTGAAAATCATAAGGGGAAGTACTAGTTCTTTTGAGCAAAACTTTGAAAAGTGAAAGTTTTGATAAGTTTTACTCAAAAGTAAGAAGCTTTCGCTCCTTTTATAGGATTGTGACACTGATGCATACCACAGGGTCCTTTCATTACAAGTATGGGTTGTACACTGTTATGTGTACACAAGCCATAGTCAAGTATAGATCAACACATCCAAATATTAATGAAAGAAACAAATCAAGGAGTACCAGAAAGTCCGTCAATAACACCAGGAGTTCTTTCTGGACGTTGATAGCCTATTAGAGATATGCTCTGACGTCCACCCACGAAACTCTCCAAAGTCCTCATCTGATCGCGAAGAAACAACCTTTCATCAATCCTTGTAATGATCTTCTTCGCATCCCTCTTTTCCCTAGAATTCCACCTTTTCTTCGACCCTATGCCTTCATGAATCTCCTTTAACCGATATTCTAACCCGTCCCGAACCTTCTTTAAAGTGTGATCACAAAACTTGTGAAGCTCCTTGCACGCCATGAAGCAATTACGATGAAGTTCACTGCGGTAAACTACCCCAAACATTGGTCTCTTAAGGATGGTGTACTGAGGCAGGTGGTTGATATCGGGAATGTATAGCTTTGGTGGTGTGAGATTAACACGTTTTTTATATGATTCCACGGTAAGTTGAAGGTCTTCAACATGTTCCTGGATAACGATGCTTCTGATGAGTATTAGCAATGACTTGATGTACTGGAGCTGGATGTTGGTGGAGAACTCTCGCATTCGACCTTGTACCTTAGCAACATACATGTCTTCAATGTCATTGAGTGACAATCTCAGAAAATCCGCTTCAGTAAAGTCATATTCCTGTTCGTCTTGGCGTTTCACTACGATTTTCTTCAGGAATGAGTAGTCCCACTTGGTAGACAGGCTAACATGCATTATGGCAATGATCATTTGGTCACTGTACACCTCCTTTTTTGATTTGAGTACCTGGCAGCTTCTGTAGTATATTCTTCTTCGTTCATTCCAATGATGAATTCCATATAGTGCATCGAGGTCATACTTTACTACATTATCAACGAACATATGTGTGGCTTCTTCCTCGATGGCCACATTGTTGGAGAAGATTGTTGCCGGGAAAGGGAAGGTGAGTGAAGTAGCGTATTTCTTGCTTACATCGCTACCGTGCTGAAGAAATTCTAGGTCATCGTTGAAGAAATATCGGTAGGGAATCTTCGATTGATCAGGTCGTCCAATGGTAGGTAGTGGCTTTGTCCAGTCGGTGTAGTATGGAGCCTTGTCAGGTCTGGTGAAGTCGATATTGGATTCGGGGTTGAGCCAATCAATGTTGTTAAACATGGCTCGTGCAATGTTGTCGAGATGATATTCGACTTCAATTGCACTGTCGGAGCTGTCTTTTAGCAATTGAAAAGCTTCGTTCTTGATGCGTCTTAACTCTGCTTTCGTCATCTTCTTCACCTTAAACTTTTCTTGAATTAACTTGGCATGCTCCAGAGTTCGACCATCTACCGGTTCTTAGCCTTCCAGTAATTGAGGGGTTGCATCAACAAGCTTTGAAAACCAGTCATATTCTTCAGTTTCATCTTCATCTAGCCATGATACAACTGATGTTGACTTTTTCTTCTTTGGTTTGGAGGATGATGTTGGTTTCTTAGTTGATGTAGAAGAAGGAGGTTGTTGTTGGGGCTCAGGAATCTCCTCATCGTCACCACCAGTGTATTCAAAATGATCACCAGTTTTCTCCGTTGGTGGTGGAGACTCAAAGTCCTGAGGTTTGTTTGTAGCAGGAGGACGTTGTGGAGATCTTCTAGTTGTGGAGGTCCTTTGGGGTGGTGGAGGCATAGATGATGATTCGTCAGTTTTCTTCTTGCATTTCGGCTCAGAATCCTTGTCCGCATCATCGTCGCTTAGCCCTTTCAGCTGACTCTTTACATGAAGTCTTGAGTTGATATTCAAGCAATGCCTCAAATAGTTTAGCTTCGTCAGAAGTGAAAGTGCCGGATCATTGAGACATTTGCAATACCAGCTTCGATATCAATTCATCAACGAAGACAACCGTAGGCGTGAGTGGATTGATTTGCATAGCAACAAGAGTAGTTGACAATGTATGCTTGACCAATCACATGAGATTAGGATAGAGTTGTCTGGCGAACATCTCTCTTGTCACTCCAGGAACAGTGTCGAGAAGAAACTTGTGAGTATAGTCTCTAATCGTCTTATTCATTTCCCCCTAGATATCTCGACTACGAAACTGCTGGATTTGTTCTCGTTTTCCCGAAAAATCGTTCATCACGTCTTGGAGTAAATTAAGTATGTCGGCCAGTTGATTAAATTTCTTGTTGACCACGTTTCGCTTCCGTACTTTCCTGACAGCCTTGACAATTTTGGTCTTTGCCTGTGATGCCCAAGTATCGGTTGGTTTCTTAAACGATTTGGATGTGGATCTTGTGGTAGCATCTTTAGATGGTGGTGGTGATGAATGAGACGATGAGTCAGACGAAGATGAGTCATGAGAAGGCTCTGGGTCATTTGGAGGTTCAGAAGTTTGTTTCGGGTTATGTTTAGGATTATCTAGAAGATAATCATCAGCTTCTTTTTCAGCTTTAGCCTGTTCTTCAGCTTTTACCCTGGCCTATTCTTTAGCATGAGCTTCCTCTTCAGCTTTTTCCCTAGCAGCTTCCTCAATGTCTTCATCAGTAATCTTCTCATCCTTCTCGTTTTCTTCTTCCTTCTCAAAGTCGAAGATGATATCATCCTCTTGTTGCTTTTGTTCAGATTCGTGAGTGGTGGTACCAGTTCCCTTATCGGGTTGATTAACCGCATCGAGAACTGGTGTGGTTAGTGCACCACCACTTGAACCTCCAGGGCCACGAGTTTGTTGGCGGTTAAATTCTTTAGCAGCATATTGTTGCCTGAGATGCTTCAGTGTCTTGCGGTAGTCTTTGTCCTCATCCTTTGGTTCTTCATCAGAACTCTCTTCTTCTTCCTGCTCTTCAACTAGAGTCTTACCCTTATCAGCTTTGGGATTTTGTTGTTTTTCTACTGTTGATGTATTATCCATAGCAGATTCTGAGTAGTGAACCTCCTCATCCGTCTTAGTATCCTCGGAGTCTTCGTCCTCTAATTTTGGTGCCGGTTGAGGATTAGGAATAGCACCCTTAGATGGAACTTTCCTTTTGAGGGTATTAGTTCTCTTTGGATACTTGCGGGTACTCCCAGTGCTTGCTGCACTTCCAGCACTGCCCGATCTCCTGGTCTTCTTGACTGGTATAGCGGAAGACTTTTCATCAATGAAGCCAACTTTGCATGAGGCTAATGCTTTTTGATATCGTGAGTATGATTGAAGTTTCTTGATATCATCAGTGAGAAGGCAGTCTGTCTGTACAACACCTGGTTTCTTTGTTGTTGAGTCTTTGAATCTGACAACATTTAGTGTAGGCTCAAACAACGCGGAGTGATGGTTGGGGTCATCAAGTCTCAAGGGAATGTCCAGATTATTCCTGAGTATCCTTTGGATCTACAGCTTAGTGTATCTGATGTAGGGGACCTTGGTGCCAGGCTTCTTGAGGTAAGACATGAAATCAGACTTGCAAAGTCAATATGCATCTTGTTGACCATGCCCTAAAATATTTGTAGTTCCATGAGCTTAGGATGCTCATAACCACCATCACGTCCAGAAACAGATTTGGAAATCATGATGTATAATGTTCTCCACGGCTGAGGGGTGTTCTTTAAATCAACTGAAGAATGTTTAGTAATGATCCCAACAGCTTCGTCATAGCCAATATTGACCATGAATTGGAGTGTAGCCTCTTCCGATGGAGTGGCAACATATTCAGCAGGCTCGATAGCAGGGAGCATAAGAATTGCTCTTAAGTCCGCAACAGTGATGATGACTTGTTTGTTGTTGAGTGTACCAGAACTGATGGATATAGATTTCCGGTACTGTTGTAGAATTTGTGAGCATGTTGTTGTAGGGATGAGTCTGCTAAATATCCACAGCAATACGGCATAAAGACTCAGAGCATGTGAATTTATCAAAGTCCACTTTGAGGTTATTCTTTCCAATCTTCATGTTGTAACCGGTAGGGAAAATATCTTCCATTGTGAGTACGTTTGGTGCGTTAACATTTTTATTGTCCAATTATTGAATATGTTATGTTAATGAATGTTACGATTTCAATTTCACTTGTTTGTCCAATAGTCCAAAGTAGTCATGATAACTTTCGTGAGTTTATTAACTTTGAATTTTAAAGTCCAAATTTTCACTCATTCACACAACATTTTAACCATTATTGCTTATTAGTGACATTTTGGTTTAGTGATGTTATGAGTTATTCATTTACAAGTTTGTACGCGTAACAATTCATAAGTAAGGTTAAAATAAGGCTTAAGCGTAAAAGTTGCAAGCTTATGCGTAAACAGTGTGTATCCATACGCGTAGACCTAAGCTTATGCGTAGGAGTCTCTCTTACGCGTAAGAAATCTTACGCGTAGGATAGAGCTCTTGGCATAAGGCTTACGCGTAAGCGTATGTGAGAGCTTATGCATAAGGTTTACTCGTAAGAGTGAGCCTTATGCGTCAGACTCAAGTTTACGCATATCCTTCACAGGATACGCGTAGTCCCCATGTAGAACCTTACGCGTAAGATTATTCTTACGTGTAACCTTCTACGCGTAAGGTGATCCTTATGCGTAGAGTTCCATTTTAACCTTGATTCTGATTTTGCACGCGTAATAACCTGAAATAAATTCATCATAACATATCCATTAACACTATTATTCAACCTCTTTCATCCTCACATGGAATCATAATCATTAACAGTTACGCGTAAAGTTTGCTTATGCGTAATACTTAAACCCTAGGGATTCAAATTTTAAGAATAAGAAATCTAGCCCTGGGATTTGCACCAAATTCATTCTGGAATGTCTTAGAAGCCTATTGAGTTGTTTTCAACTAGTTTTAACATCAAAAACCTCAAGAATCAAAAGTACCTAATTTCAACGAGACATAAACCCTAAAGTTCAATTACGCAAAATTCATGTTTCTGGGTAAGATTCAAGGTTATTATTAATTATTTAAACATATTTCCAACACATTACAAGCCTCTAATTAGACAGAATCACCCGCAATAGAGAATACCCAAATCCACGCATAAACCCTAACTTTTGAAAATTGATTAAAAGGTTTTCTGGGTTAGATTTCTTGATGACAATGGTTAAAAAAACATGATATAAGCTTTGAAAACATGACTCATTTCATCAAAATCAACCTCAAGTGATTTTGTGTTCATACGCATATGCGTAGAACCTGAAATCACTCATATGTGAAAATCAAACCGTTGGATTTACAAACCATTTAAAACCAATGTTTAGAATTACACAAATAAGCTTTAACCACTTACAAATTTGAAGATTATAACACGGATTAGAGGATTGAATTATAGGCGTAGGATTTGGTGGTTGGATAATAAATGTTAGAAATAAATGAATGAGAAAGTTAGTTGAGGTGTTTTTGTTAAATTTAGTTTAAGCTTTTGACAAAAATAGTCCCTCCACCTCAACCATCTTCATCCATAGCCCATAACTTCCATTTTGGTTAAGTACAAACTGTAAGTTTGGAAAGAAACTTAACGACACTCCCCCTCGACTTTAGTAATAGTGAAATTTTACAAATTTGGGTCTGAGGAGTGTCAAGAAACAAGAAACGTGTCCACCATTATCAAAGATACTACCAATACTTGGTAACATGCAAGTACAAGGTTTTATGAAACATAAAAATATTTACATTCTCCCCCTCAACACTTAACCGTGAAAATATTGATATTTTTGAAAGAGTGAAGTGTTGACTGAAGATTTGTACTTGCCATGTTAAAAGAAGTTTAGATAGAAGAATATTTTTGTGTTTTATAGATTTTATATTTTTGTATTTTGTTTTTGAAAAAATATTTACAAAAGAGGTTTTGGTGTTTGACTGGTTTAAGATTGTTTTAAACGTTCATCCAGTTCCTCTGGAGTCAAACACCTCATACCAATCCGGTGGACCAACTTAGTAAACCTAGCAGGAGCTAAGGCTTTGGTGAGAAGGTCTGCTAGTTGATATTCAGTACCCACAAAATATAATTCAACGGTACCCTGTTCCACATGCTCCTTGATGAAATGATATCGAAGATCGATGTGCTTAGACTTCGAATGTTGGACGGAGTTGCACGAGATCGCAATAGCATTTCGATTGTCGCAGTACATCGGGATTCTGTCAAATACGTAACCATAGTCTTTGAGTTGTGTTCTCATCCAAATGACTTGAGCACAACACGCAGACATGGCTACATATTCTGCTTCGGTTGATGACAACGATGTACAATCCTGCTTCTTTGATTGCCATGACACCAGTTTATCACCAAGAAATTGTAGAGCACCTGAAGTACTTTTGCGAGAATCTAAGCAACCTGCGTAATCAGCGTATGAAAAAGCTATTAGTTCAAAACCAGAATCCTTCGGATACGAGATCCCCAAATTAATGGTTCCCTTGATGTATCGGAGGATTCTTTTAGCCTCTGAGAGGTGAGTTTCAGTTGGTCTCGACTGATAACGGGAGCAAAGATATACATCAAATACAATGTCAGGTCTACTGGCTGTTAGATACATGAGAGACCCAATAATACTTCGGTATTTGGTAGGGGCAACCAATTTCCCATGCAAATCAGCGTCCAGTTTCTTGGTATGTGCCATTGGTGTGGCATAGGTGTCACAGTTTTGCATTCCATGTTTGTTTAATATTTCAAGAGCATATTTGGACTGAGTCAGAAAAATACCACGAGGTAATTGATGAACTTGCAGTCCTAGAAAGAACGTAAGTTCACCCATCATGGACATTTCAAAATATTTTTTCATAAGTTTTGAAAAAGCGTTTGAGTACTTTAGATGTGTTGACCCAAAAATGATGTCATCCACATAAATTTGAACGATTAAAATATGTTCCCCGTGATATTGTATGAATAGTGTTGGGTCGACCGATCCTTTGACGAAATTATGAGAGATAAAAAAGGATGACAACTTATCATACCACGCCCGAGGGGCTTGTTTGAGTCCGTAGAGAGCCTTGTTCAGCTTGTAGACATGATTAGGGAACTTTGGATCAACAAATCCTTCTGGCTGACTAACATAGACCGTTTCTTTCAGGTTACCATTCAGAAAAGCAGTTTTGACGTCCATTTAAAGGACCGTGATGTTCATGTGAGCCGCGAATGCCAGAAAAATCCGAACAGCCTCAAGTCTAGCAACCGGTGCGAATGATTTCTCGTAGTCAATCCCTTCTTCTTGTCTATAACCCTTAGCCATTAGACGTGACTTGTTTCTGATAACCGTACCTTCAGCATCCAGCTTGTTTTTCCAAATCCATTTCAGACCAATAACATAAACTCCAGTTGGTTTTTCAACCAGTTCCCATACTTCAAGACGTTTAAACTGATTGAATTCTTCTTGCATGGATTCAATCCAGTTGTCATATGTCATGGCTTCCTTAATATTTTTGGGTTCAGCTTGGCAGACGGTAAGTGCATAAATGCAATGTTCACCATCAGTCTGAAGGCGTTGTCTAGTTACGACCGGTTGATTCGGGTTTCCAATAATGTTCACAAGAGGATGGTCTCTAGTCCAATGATGTGTGGAGGGTTGATGTTGATATACATTCTGCAGATTAGTAGGATTCAAATGGCTTGTAGATGATTCCGCAACATCAAAAGTGGCAGTTTCATTTGCAAAAGGGTTGAAGAACGCATTTGGATCATAATCTGCAGGTTGGGGTACTTCATGGTTCAGAAGATCATCAGTTGGTTCAGCGTCATTGGATGCGGTTTGTTCAGCTATTGTTCTAGAATAAATTGTAGGTGCTTCTTCAACAGTTGTTGTTGTTTCAGGTGTATCAGGTATTGGATTATTATCAGGTTGAGCAGCGGAAACATTTGATACATCTGGAGCACGTTGATCAA
Organism: Chrysanthemum seticuspe; assembly: GCA_019973895.1. Taxonomy (NCBI): domain Eukaryota; kingdom Viridiplantae; phylum Streptophyta; class Magnoliopsida; order Asterales; family Asteraceae; genus Chrysanthemum; species Chrysanthemum seticuspe. The sequence continues at coordinate 190,052,152 of BPTQ01000002.1, read as the reverse complement.
TATCATCACTAAACAGAGGAGCAAATAGTTGTTCCATTTGTTGAGGAGTAAGTTGTAGGCTTGGTACAGCTGATGATGGGGTTTGGGGGAAGTTTAGACGGTTATGTCAGGGTTCCAAGCTATTTTGCTCAGAAGCCATTTCTGTAAGCTCATCGAAATTTGCATGAATCGTTTCCATAATTTCCCTTGTACGACGATTCCAGATCCGGTAACCCTTAGAGTTTTCACAGTATCCAACAAAGACTCCAATGTCAGCTTTGGCTTTGAGCTTACCAAAGTCATCACGAGCTTTATTTGGGTAACAAAAGGATCCAAATACATGAAAGTTTTTGAGATTCGGTTTACGGTTGTGGATAAGCTCATAAGGTGTTTAGTAATCATTGAACGGTTCTGAGTGTAGTATGCAGTTGACACGGCTTCAGCCCACAAGTAATCTGGAAGTTTTGCATTTATCAACATCGTTCTTGCAGCTTCCACTAACGTACGGTTTCGTCTTTTAACAACTCCGTTTTGTTCTGGTGTTCGTGCAATAGATGTTTGATGCTCAATTCCCACTTTCTCATAATATGCACGAAGAGTTTGATTCACAAATTCAATTCCTTTGTCTATTCTGATTTGTTTGACTGTGTTCCGGAGCTGAACTTGAATTTCGTGAGAAAGGTGATGATCATATGTGGAGCTTGATATTTAGTTCGAAGAAAATAAACCCAAGTCCGTCTTGAGTAGTCATCCACAATTACCAAGATGTAGTGTTTGCCATTAATCGTCTACACGCGCATTGGGCCAGACAAATCCATGTGAAGAAGATGAAGCACATGCTGAGAGCTGTGTTCCACCTTTGAAGGAAAGTGAGCACGGGTGCTTTTCCCTTGTTCACAAGCTGAGCATAGGTGATCTTTAGAATACCGAAATCTTGGGAGACCTTCAACAAGTTTGTAACATGCAAGATTGGTTATGGTTTGAAAGTTTAAGTGTGAGAGTCGACGGTGCCATAGCCAAGATTTTGTAGATGTTGCCTTTGAAAGTAGACAGATAGGAGATGAAGCAATCATGTCTTGCATTGAGATTGTATAAAGACTTGATGTGCGGGTACCAGACATAAGATCGTTTCCTTGTAGATCACGAATGAAACAAGTTTTCTCCCGAAAAGCAACTTCCAAATCTCCATCACAAAATTGACCAACTGAGAAGAGATTGTGACCGAGACCTTCCACATAATAAACCCTGCTAATTTTGATGTTACCATTGATGTAATCTCCGTAGCCCATGATAGCTGCGAAGTGATCATTCCCGAACCTGACAGTGCCAATGAACTTTGAAACAAAGTTTGATAATAGTTTGAGATTGCCTGTCATATGTCGGGAACATCCGCTATCAACAATCCAGAGGATGATCTGTATCACCTGCATTACACACAGACGACACAGATGGAATAGAAGTAGATGTGGAACCCGAAGAGTTAGAGGGTTCCGATGCAGTTATAGTTGAAACACACATGTTTATGATTTTAGGTATCCATTTAAAGCCAAGTGTATTATGTAACCATTTCTGCCATCTCCAACTAGTCTTAGCTTTGGTCTTAGTAAATGCACTAGGTGATAAGTTTTTCCTAGGAGGTGAAGGGGGTTCTATAGGTACATCAATGATCGTAGCCGGAACACTAGAGGGTGGTTTACCTAGCACAGACTTAGAAGCATTAGTGGGCCTAGAGGTATTCCGTTTTCTATTATTCCGCTTACGAGATAAGATAGCATTAGCCACACATTTATCATGACAACCAGAAAACATGCTTTTACGACAACCAACACAAGAAGTTTCAAACATAACATTTAAAGTACTTAAAGATTCAGCATTCGTTACATCACTTTTTCCATTACATTTGTCAGACGCAATATCTAAAGTGGGTGCAACTTGAGTCTTATTCGAAGTCCTAAGGTGTTCTTCTACTTCAGAGGTCTTTATTGTTCTTTTCTTACGTCGCAACTTTCTATTCTTCCTTGTGGGGCTCTTAAGCTGTGAAGTGCTAGCGTTGAGAAAAGAGGCAACTATTCGTGTTTTAGTAGAGGGAAGCACATTAGTTTCTTGTGATATGTCATTAGACAGTCTAAGAATTCCTGGTGCAATAACGTTTTTGTTACTATTCCTATCTTGCTTAAGTTTTACCAACTCTGCTTTTAGATCATGGATAGTGTGTAACAAATCTTGATTTTCAGAACGAGTGTTTCCATTTTGTCGTAAAACATCTTTGGTATATGCAAGATGATCATCAAGATCTTTTGACGCTTGTGCACGAGTCTTTTTGAGTAAATCAAATATGACACCATATTTCGTTTTAACTTTTGAAATTTCTTGTTCATATTTTGAAATTTGACACTTTAAAGACACGTTTTCATCATCCAGTTGCTCAAGTTTTGGATTAAGAGTTTTGGTATGCAACTGGTTGATTTTGTTTTGCAAAGTGAGTTCTAGATTTTGACACTCTTTTTGACACCATTGAAGACGACGTTTTGCATTTGAAAGCTCGTTTAACAATCGCTCATTTTCAACTTTTAAATACTTGATTTGTGACACATTATCGGTATTCTCAACATTTTCAACAGAATCAACAGCGATATAATCAAATGCATATGCAACAATATGTAGTAACACAACATTTATGGTATCAGCACAGATAACATCTTCCAAGAGTCGATCAACATCTTTTCTTAACATTTTGTTTTTACGTTTAGTATTTGAAATCGATGTTTCTGTTTTCTCGAAAACTGTTTTCATAAGTCCAAGCTCCTTGTGAAAATCCCTTTCCCAATATATTGCACACATTTTCAAATTCCGGACATGAGGTAAAATTCTTTTCTGAAAAATATCTCTTTGTTCTCGCGCATGAGGCGATTGAAAATGTTCAACTTTTATTTCAGAATTGATTTCAATTTCACATTCCAAAAGTTTGATGTCCGATATGAATGTTTCAAAATATTTAAGAATTTGACAACGTTCGGGTAATGTTTTTACTTCACTGAGTGAAGGTAAAGGACCATTAATTTGTGCAGTATTGGGTTGGGGACCAACATTAGAAGACTCAGAAATAGGTGTGATAACCCAAGGTGTGTTAGAATTATCCTGTTGTGTGACGAAAGTAACGGCTTTTGAATAGTTAAATGGTTTGTTATAAACAACATTTTCCATTTTTGACCGACTCTCGTCATCTGCATCGAATTTCCTCCATGCGATTATATTCAACAACACTCATAATGGAATCATCAATTCTGTGTTTTGCACTGTAGACTTGAGGATTTGGATTGAATGTTCTATGTGAAAACTTAGGTTTGTAATCAGCAAGATTCGGTTCATATCCATTTGGATTTGGTTTAAAAGTAAACTCTTGAATAATTGTGATTGACTCACCATGTTTATAAACAACATTTAATAATTCTTTGATTTTTTTTTTGTAAGTCGACAATTTCTTCAAGATAGTCATCTATTCGTTTCCTTGAATGATTTTTGTACTCACAGAACTGTTTTTGACAAGTTAACAACTCAGACTTGGCTTTTTGAGTTTCCGAAGTGAGAGCGTTAAGTTGTTGTTTATGATCATATTTTAGTTGTTCTATTTGAGACAACAAAGCATTATTGGATGCAACTAGATCACATATATGTTTTCCAAAGATTTTTCATTTTGCTATGATTTAGCAAATGCGACTTCAAAACCTTTTTCACGTTTCTCTTTTGTTTGAAAAATGTTGAGTTGGAATTTTAAGCATTCATTATCCTTAGTCAATAGTGCAATTTTATCGTGTAATTTTTGATTGATGTCTTTGCAATTTTCCATTCGAGATTTTTGGTCCGTAAGTAAGTTGGTCATGAGCTCAACATCTGGATTAGACACAGGTTCAGCTTGTTCAACGTGAGTCTCAACATGATCATTATTTAGATCCTCAAATATAACCACGGAGTCAACTTGATTATCAATATTAACCATAAGGTCATCTTGATCGTCAAATATAACAATGGGATCTATTTGATTATCATCGGAATGAGATGTAGACGGCTCATGTTGAACACTCTGATCCTTGTCGGATGCAGATGTTGGCGGAGATATCAGATCAGAAAAGAATATAGTTTGATCCGGTACCTAAGACAAGCCGTCAGCGTCATACACTGGGCCTGTGTCACTCATGTGGAGTTCATGCATGTTTGCCATTAACATCACTTCTTCATTAGCCTGCAAGTCCTCCATGTCATCATCAGAATTTGCATTTCCCATGAAGCTCTGTTCCTTGTTGGTAAGAGTTCCACCAGCTTCATCCTTAAGAGCCAAGAGTAAAGCCTCTTTGTGATAAGCGCTGCCTCTTGTCCTCGGCTTTGGGCATGCATTAGCCATATGACCCTTCTCATTATAGTTATAACAACAAAGACCATTAACCCCAGTCTGAGCATTTCCCTAATCAACCACTTGATCCCGTTGTTGTGGAGCTCCCATGTTATTCTGTCCATTAGCATTAAACCCTTGACCACTACCCATCTGACGAACATTACCACGATTCTGAACTTTAACACGTCCATTGTTAACAACATCCTGATTCCTTGTGTTAGATGAGGTTCGAATGCGATTGTTGGATTTGTTAGAATATCGACCGAAGGCTCTAGCAATCATGACAAACCCTTCTTGCAATGCATCGAATGCTTCTGCATCCTCATTAGATTCACTGTAGAGTGCTTGATCATTGTTGATGGTGTATGGAACCAGTTGAGTTTCATGTGAGGAATCATATGGTGTGATTTAAGCAGTTGGTTTTGGAGGATTTGTGAAGACAGTTTGTAAGGTCGGGAATTGAGGATAACAAGCTTGAGCCCACAAAGCTAGAGTTTGATTATCCGGGAGTGAAGGCGAAGCAGGGACTCCACGGATGATCCTTTCTTTGTAAACTTCCTTTTGGTGGGGCTTCAAATAGTATCTGTATGTAGCATGATGAAGATTCTTCGCTTGACGGATGAAGATAACATACTTTTCCCAATCAGGACCAAGAATACTAAGGAACTTAGTGTTGACTGCAATTCTTGGCATAATGATGTTATATTTTTCCAAGTCATTGATGATGTCTGAAAATTGATGATGATATGACTCTAATGTCTCCCTTGGTTCAATCATGAAGTGTTCATATGCTAAATAGATTTTGGATTTCATATCTTCTTGATTGAGTTATGTGCCTTCCATTAAAAGATGAATACGCTCCCACATTGCTTTAGCAGTCTTCTGAGCATCAACACTACGAAGTATCGGATTGGGTAATCCCAAAAGGATATATTGCATTGCAAGTTTATCGGCTTCCATGTGTAGAAGTTGGTGAGTAGTGAGTTCATTAAGACCGACAACGTTGGTGATATCATCTCTTGGTGGATTAGCATTTGGATCTCCGGGTACAGTGATAGTAGGCATCTGAAATGGACCTTCAAGGATGACCTTCTTCAAAAACTTTCCATGTGGCTTCTTTAGCTCACAAAACCTAAACAACCTTATCACCCATTGATCGTAGTTTCCGGGAGTGAGCATTGGAGGTCTATCAAGTGATCCAGCTTTATGAATGGATTGTTGGCTACTTAAAGCTTCACACATCTTTGCAAACCAAGACGGTTCCTTCATAGCATACTTGGATGGATGCTGATTTTGAAAGTTTGTGTAAGGTTGTACTTGAAGACTAGATGGTGGTTAAATTTCTCCTCTAGGAAATTGTTGTTGAAGTTGTTGTTGTTGTTGATAGAGTTGTTGTTGTTGTTGTTGTTGTTGTTGTTGTTGAGGATACATATGAGGAAAGTAGCTAGAGTATGGTGGTTGATACATCTTGAAACTTGTGTTGATGATGGATCTTTGTAGTCGAATGAAACAATGTTGATGAAGTATCCTTATGCGTAGAAACCAGCTTAGGCATAGAGAGTACCTTATGCGTAGAAAACACACTTACGCGTAACAATAGAGCTTACGCGTAGGAATAGCTTAAGCGTAGACTTGAAGAAAACTTAGCTTAGGCGTAAACCAAAGGCTCAGTAGTAGAACCCTTATGCGTAAGATTAGCTTATGCGTAAGACAGGCTTAGGCGTAAGAAAATGCTTAGGCAGAAAGAATTCTACGCGTAAGATTTAGCTTATGAGTAAAACTAGGGTTTTGCCCAAAAATCCTTTACACTTATACCAGTGTAAAAGATATCCAAAGTCGAAGTGATTTCAGGCTTATCCAAGCAAGAAAACGCTGAGTAAACCAATAGCACTGAAGATCAAATGATGATGAGCTTACGCGTAGACTTTGAAGCTTACGAGTAAAACTAGGGTTTTACTATGCGTAGAAAGTACCAAACTTGACCAAAACTGATTTTTAAGTGCAAGAGTGTTTAGAAACCTGATTTTTTGAATGAAGTAGCTTCAAAATAAAAAGAAAGTTGAAAACTTGATGATCCAAAATAAATTTTACCCTTATGCGTAGAAACTACTATACGAATAAAACCAAGCTTAAACACAATGATACACACGTAAAGTTTCAACCTTTATGCTAAAAACTTAAACTTTAACACAAAATAAACCTGAAAGTACAAGAATCTTGAGTTTTAAAGTGTAAAATTTATAGTTTTAAAGCGTATGAAAGTTTTTAAAACCGAAACTCACGCGTATACTAATAAACTTCAAAAACAAACCGTTTTACCCAACTAGATGACGAATGATACCACTGTTAGGTCACCATATTGTAACAAAAGCATCAATATGTTAGAAATAGATAGAGAAGATATCGGATGAACACAAACACACAATACACGAATGATATGAAGAAATGTTATGCGTGAGTATGGAGAGAAAGTGAACAACCAACCTTCAAATGAAGGTTTACAATATTATTTATAGGGGAAGGGAGCTAGGGCAACACATCTAGTCCCTTCCATCCTTATGGGCTTGGGCCAAGGCTTATGGGCTTTATACATAAGCCTTGCCATAATTACTAACATAAAAGCCTATTTAAGCAACCTATTACATGTTAATTACAACACACTTGAAATATAGTTTAGGAGTGATTCCAACAAAGTGACTATATGTAAATGCTTTACAAAAATAACATGTATCCTTATAATTGTACTTAAGATAACGTTATATTTGTTATCAACAAAACACAAAGAGATCGCAAAATATTAATAAACGATTTTACGGTTTATTTGTATTAACAATCTCCCCCTTTTTGTTGATGACAAAACATAATGTTATGATGAGTAAAACTTAAGAATAGATGTATGTTTTGAAAGCCCTTAAGTTTTACTTGTTCTCCCCCTTTTTGTCGAAACAAAAAGTTAACCCATCGAAGAAATAAAATGTGAAAAAATAGCCCACGTATCGCTTACTCCCCCTTGACGGTAGCTCCCCATAGTTTGGGGCGTCAAGTGAAGAAAATAAAAAAAAATCCTACAAAGAAAAGGTTAGTAGTAACATGCATAAGTAATCTTGTGATTGACGAGAATCAAGATTGGGAGCCAAGGTATGTAAACAAGGCCTTGTAATAAAACAACAAAATGTAGTGGTATTTATGCCACATACAAGCATGTAAAAGTAAGAACAAGACTTGTCCTTGAAAATGACTCAAACGAAAAATACTAAAAATAGAAAATAGTAATAATGATTCCTTCCATGCTTGCATAAGGTTATGGATGGAGGTTTTGATGAGTAATGGTATTGATGCGATCAAGAATGAGGCTGAGTATGAATCGCATTTCTTCCCTAACTTCTATTGCAATATCCCTAGTGGATAGGCAATGTTCACAATGTAAGTGATGTGGGTAATGAGTGCGGAAGTTTTCCGGGTTGTTTTGATTTATGTGATATGGAAGATGTGGTGGAAAATTAAGAAAATACGGATCAAAGTCCAGAATGTTTGGAAGTGGTGGTGGAAAAGAACCTAGATGTTCTTGTAGCTCAATGGGAGCTAAGGGTGGTGAGGTTTCAAGGTCTTTGAAAATTGTGTTTGGAGAAGTGGGAGGTGTCAAAAAGGCTATTTCTTTTTGTTTTGGTTGTTGAGATCTTGTTGGAGTCTTAAGGAGTTCCAAAAGAGTGACTCTAGGTGGTGAGTTGATTGATGATGAACTTGGTGTACTTGTTGGTGATGAAAGAGGTGCTATAATGGAAGCATCTTGTGGTGAGTTATTTGTTGGTGATGACCAATTCGATGATGGTTTTGCTAAGCAACAAGGCCGGATGCTAATCCGTGCGAATATCCTAGATTTTGATTGTGGTATTTTGGAAGGTGGGAGGACAAAAGTTTGGATTTCATGAAGAGGACTGTTTGTACTAGGTGATTCATCTAAGTTGGAAGATCTTTTGGATGACATGGTGTTGTTTGTTTGTGAAGATAAGATGAATATGCAAGCATTTTGGGGAGTCCTATATATAGAAAAACAATGCATTGTAATGAATGCTTGACCCAAAATGTGGATTAAAATCTAATGATTAGATATGAATTTAAGGCATGTGATCATGAGAACACAAGCATTAAAGAATATACTCCAAAAAAAATATTGAAGTTTTCATCCAAAGTGAGAAAAATAGAAGATAAAACTAGCTTCTGTCTCATCCTTGAGGGATCCGTCCAGCATTAAGGTTGGGATCCGTGGTACTGGTGATTCAGGCAGCTCAAAATTTTCCTTTTGGAGACATTTGTGCCTAGTGTGTGCCTATATGCAAACGATTTGGAGTTGCGGTTATCTCGACTCCTAAAATGAAAAGAAAAATAAACTAGAAGTGGAAAAGCATACTATTATGTGAGATAACCTGAGTACTCCTAATTCAAATTTGCTTAAATGAATGTACCCGAAAACACATATTAGTTATATGTCCTCTTTAGCCTTCAAAAGACATGAGATGCAATGAAAACGGGTTTTTACTTTGTATTAATAATGAAAAAGCAATTTGCCCTAGACGTGAGAAATTGCTTTTGTGAAATTGATACGGGAATAAGTATCATTTTTAGAAAACATTTTGAAAAGAGGTTTCTATGTGCGAATACAAATCGTTTTATCCTTTGAAAAGAAAATGCGTATGTAATTATGTGTTTGCAACTTGTACTTATTTTGAAAGAGAATAAGAAAAACTATGAGTTATGAGTGAAAAACTTATCTTGGGTTTTGAAAATTCCCGTATTGCTTGTGAGTTGTGCGTGAAATAGAGATCCTAGACTGAGAAAGAAGAAGGCTAGTGTTTACATACCTTGTAGAGTTAAAAAGTAAATTACGACGATTGTTCCATGAGACCAAGACCAAGACGAAGTAGGTTGAATTGTTCCCGCTTCAACGGTTTGGTGAAGACGTCGGCTATGTTGTCTTCGGATGCTACCTTCTCAATAGAGATGTTCCCCTTTTGAACATTGTCTCTTAAGAAGAGATGACGAATCTTTATATGCTTTGTGCGAGAATGTAATACCGGATTCTTGCTTGAATCGATGGCACCTTTGTTGTCACATAGAATGGCTATGTCACTTAGATGAATGTCGTAGTCAACTAACGCTTGTTTCATCCATAGTGCTTGTTGGCATGCTTTGCCGGCGGAGACGTATTCGGCTTCGGTTGTTGATATTGCTAATGCCGTTTGTTTCTTTGAAAACCAAGATGTTAAACAACGTCCCATAAAAGTACATACCCCACTTGTACTTTTTCGGTCAACATAATCACCTGCATGGTCAGAATCTGCATATACAATTGTTTCTACTCCCGTACCCTTAGGATAGCATAATCCTAATTGAGTCGTACACTTAATGTATCTAAATATCCTTTTTATGGCTTCTAGGTGTGATGTTTTAGGGTCTTCTTGATACCTAGCACATAGACAAACACTAAACATGATATCCGGCCTACTAGCCGTGAGGTAGAGAAGACTACCAATCATGCCACGATATTTTGTGTTATCAACGGATTCGCCGTCTTCATCTTTTGTGAGTTTAGTGTCGGATGACATTGGTGTCCTAATTGGTTTTGACTCTTCAATACCGAATTTCTTTAACATCTCTTTTATGTATTTAGATTGATTAAAGAAGATACTATCTTCTACTTGTTTGATTGTTAGACCAAGAAAGAAACTAAGTTCTCCCATCAGACTCATCTCAAATTCGTCATGCATGATTTTAGAGAAATCATCACACATGTTTTGACAAGTGGATCCGAATTTAATATCATCTCCATATATTTGAACAATGATTATGTGTGACTCTCTTTTCTTAGTAAAAAGTGTGTTATCAACTAACCCCATGGTGTAGTTGTGTTTGATTAAGAATGACTTGAGTCTATCATACCAAGCTTTTGGAGCTTGTTTAAGATCGTAAAGGGCTTTCTCTAACTTATATACTTGTTTAGGTTTTTCAAAATCGATGAAGCCCGAAGGTTGAGCTACATATACTTCTTCATTAATAAAACCATTTAGAAAAGCACTTTTGACATCCATTTGATAAAGATTAAGATCATTAGCACATATAACATCAAATAGTCCTGAATATTAAGTGTCAATTTCCCCCGATAATGTTCGTTATTGATATCATTTATATGGATTTACACTTGTTTTCCATTGTTTTCCACTTTCAAGTAAATTGCGAGCATTGGAGCTAAAGAGACTCGGAAATGGAAACATTACTAAAGATTTATCACAGTATGCTTATTCTGAAGAAGTTACGGCATAACTCGTCTCTCACATTACGCCGTAACTATTGCGTGACCCAGAAGTCCAACTTATCAAGAGGTTACGGCGTAACTCTTCCCAAAGGTTACAACGTAACTCCATTAGGTCAAAAGAGGTTCCACGCCGCTAATACTTACGCCGTAACTACTGCATCACTTACGACGTAACCGATTTTATTGAAGACTACGGCGTAACCACTTATAAGGTTACGCCGTAACTAGTAGATCTAGTGCATTTACGATGAAATAGAAGGTTACGGCGTAACTCCTCTATTGGTTACGCCGTAACCCAGACCTGGCCTATAAATACCCCACGAATTCCAGCATTTCAAAGCATCCCATTCCACACACAACACTCTGAGAAAGTGGGAAAAAGCTCAAGGGAGGTCTAGGGAAGCATACGGAGCTGTTTCCAAGGGAGAAGTCACACCATTACGATAAGCTTTAGCGTTTATTATTTCTTTTACTTTCAATTCATGTATTTCGTACCTTTAAATATTGAATTAATTTGCATGATTAATATGAGTGGCTAAGCACCCTTTGGTGCTAGCCTAGTTATGATTCCTTAATTGTTTTGTTTGCGTTTACCTTTACTTCCGTACAATTATTTCTAAGTGTAAGCATGCATAGTTCTTTGGTAGTCACCCTTGGTTCGGTAGTTTTGAATGGCAATAGAGGCCAATTGCCTAGGAGATATGACCAACTGACCCTAGGTGAGTGGACTGAGACGGGAAGGGTAAGATATAACCAACTGACGACCCTTTCTACTTGTGCGATTTGACCAACTGATCACCTATCGTTTGGATGAACTTAAGAATTGGGGGGTGTAGTGTCTAAGTTCCTAACAGCCGAGCACTCACTATTTAGAATCTAGCATGTAACGGTACTTAATGACTTGGCTTAGGGGACCAGGAACAACAGGACTTATGACGGTGCGCCTGATTCTCCTGTGGTGGCATCTTTGCTGATAGGTTAGGGCGAATTGACCAAATGATGTCCTCTCGAATTTGACCCCACCTGAAGTAATTAGAAGTAAGTAGACGTAGACATAACTAGCTAGGAGGATTAACTAGGTTAGCACAACTATTCCTCTATTGATTTCCCTTCACACATTTATTTGCTTTTATTTTATTTTCTGCATTAGTAGTTTAATTAATTAAAACCCTATCAAACCATTAATATTCTGTGACAATTAGACTTAGTAATTATCCGACACACATAGCTCTTGGGACGACCTCGGCTTTACCATTCACTACACTACACACGACCGGGTACACTGCCCGTTAGTGCATTAGGGTAGACCATAGGTATAGCGAGACACTATAAATATTAAGACCTGGTCAGTAAAACCTGCATCAAGTTTTTGGCGCCGCTGCCGGGGAGCTATACTAGGATTAATATTAAGTCTTTCATTTCATTTTTAAACTTTTCTCACGATCATATTTCAAGTTTTCAGGTACCATGGAAGCTATTAACATCGATAACCTCACTCTTGAGGAATATTTGGCATTGACAAGAGAAGAACAAGGGCCAGGAATTGTTAGGCCAGCCATTGCAGAAGATGCTCAATTCGAAATCAAACCTCAATTCATGAGGGAATTGCGTGCAAACCCCTTCTCTAGAAGCATCACCGATGATGCCCATGAACATGTAGACAACGGCGAATACATTGTTAGCCTATTCAAAATCCCCAGAGTCTCACACGATGCTATAATGCTACGAGTATTCCCTATTTCTCTTACGGGAGCTGCAAAAAGATGGGTCGATCGATTACCTGCAGGGACTGTCAACACTTGGCCTATTTTAAAAAAATATTTCATTCAGAGATATTGTCCTCCATCAAAGACGGCCAAGCAAATGGAAGAAATTCATAACTTTAAGCAAGAGGGTGATGAAACATTATACCAAGCTTGGGAAAGATACAACGAATTGTTATACAAGTGCCCTACTCACGATCTTAACAGCCAACAAAAAGTGAACGTCTTTTACAAGGGACTGAACATCTCTTCAAGACAAATGATTGATTCTCAAGGGCCAATTCCTAGTATGACACCCACCATGGCTTTGGAAACTATTCAAAAAATGGCAGACCACTCTCACAAATGGCACAATGGAGGAAGAAACCATAGTAAAAATAATGATATTGAGGGCCTTGCAGCAATAAACAACAAATTAGAAAGCCTTGGAAGAGAAATGAAGAAGCTCAAGGAAAATGTGCATTCCATTCAAGTGGAGCGAGATGGGGCTCGTCCTTCTAAAGAATATTCCTCCAATGAAGAAGTTAAAAGGATCGGGGAAGTGAACTATGGGAAAGAATTCCCTTTCAAAAGCTACAATAATTACGGACCTAGGTACCGTGAAAAATCCCCTGGGTTCTACACAAAAGTCAACAATAATCCTCCTAAACCTAGCCTTGAAGAAATAATGCACCGACACATTGAAGAATCGACAAAAAAGGAAGATAGACTCAAGGAATGGATGGTCAAAGTAAAGGAGGACACCAATATGAACCTACGTAACCAAGATGCTGCAATTAAGAACCTCGAAACACAAATTGGGCAATTAGCTAAGAACCTTGAAACACGTAATGCTAAAGCCACTTCCTGCAAAGCCATATTTGCGCAGGATAAAGCAAAAAAGGAGCAATGCACATCCTCTATCACTAATGATCTCTCCGGGATTAACTACCTAAGAGAGGATGATAAAGCAAAAGACAACGAGTTCCTACCAAGCCAACTTCCTAAAAAGCTGCAGTACCAGGAAAATTTTCTTCTCCCTTGTACTATTGGTATTGTTAAGATTCCCACATTAGCTGATTTAGGGGTTGGGGTTAACCTTATCTCAACTACTTTATTCGAAAAAATCAAACTTACCAATTTAAAAGAAACAACTATTATGATTGAAATGGCGGACTCCTCTAAGGCTGTACCGAGGGGGATTGTGAATGTGCTTTTAAAAATTGGAAAATTTTTCTTCCCCACCGATTTTGTAGTTATTGACATGGGAAAGCGGGACGCTTACAACTTGATTGTTGGAAGACCTTTTCTGGCCACTTGTAGGGCCCAAATTATGGTTTTTGAAAAACAAATTTCCTTGGTGACCGAAAATGAACGAATAACTTTTAGTATGAATGAGCATTTAAAATCGAAAGCTGAAATTTTTAATAATGTTCAATCACTGAACCCCAATATACACTCTAAGCCTATTACTGATAATCGTAAAGAAAGTATTGATCATTTTAAGCAGAAACAGGATGAAATTGTCCAAAGCATTGAGGAAACTCTGAGTCCAAACAAACATTTTTGCAACTTGATATCAACCAAAGAATGTGAACCAGCATGGCCACCATTCACTCGTCCTCAAAAATGTGAAAGAAAAGCTAATGAATGGATTTACCCTCATAAGAGAGAGAAACATGATGTTGAATTAGCATTGGAAGATTGGTACAAATTAAAGCTTGGAAGCTCAAAATTTATTAAGGAACTGATCAAGCAGTATGGGTGCAACCATGTCACTGACATCATAGGCGGAACAAGATCAAACATCAGCATTACTGATAATATTATTACTAAAGATGATGACCATGGAGAATCATGTGATAAATGGCTTTCACATAAGTTGGGAACAATTAGGCTCAATAATTCTACAAGAAAAAAAGGGCTTGATAATTGGATGAAAGAATACCAATGAATGATGGAAGTGGGGCAAGTTCAAAGGCCCCCATAGGAGCCCCGCGGCTCTGAGTCTAACTTAAAGACTCGTAAATAAAGAAAAGTGCTCTTTCGGGAGACAACCCGAATTATCCCTTTCTTCTGTTTTTATTTCATTTCTGTTGGGTTTTGTGTTTTCTAACCATTTTTGCAGGAGAAAGGAAGTAATTACTGCTGCAGTTGCTGATCTGAACAGAGTTACAGCGTAACTCATCTTGGTGATTACGCCGTAACCAACATTTTAGCAGCAGAATTCTTGACGCATTACCAATTACGGCGTAATTCCATCTCAGTGGTTACGCCGTAACTATTCGCTTCACAACTCATACCAGGTTTTGCCAGTTACGGCGTAACTCTCTCATAGGAGTTACAACGTAACTATCCTCTGCTTTAATTCTTTCATTTTAAAACACAGTAACCTTGTATTAGTTTTTAAATAAACTTTGTGGGTGTGTTCCTTGTAAACCCTCACGAGACTTCACTCGTCCACTTGGGACACCAAGTGGTTTAAAAGGCTTGTTGCATTCGCTAAATGCAACCGTGATTCCTACGAAAGTGAGTTAGGTTTGTTTTTCATTTTATTTTTTCTTTTTTTAGAATTATGCTTGTCGGTATTGTGATTTCAGGGATTGAAGTTTGTTCATGACGCTTAAACGAAGGCACGATCCTTTCTCGTGGGCCCTCTTCTTTTTGGAGCAAATTTCAGGGAAGTTCTCGCTCTAATTCTACCTTTCTCTTCACCTTTATTTTAATGTCTAGTACAAAAGGGAATTTTTACAATTCAAGTGGGGGGACGGGAGTAGAATTATCTCTTGAACTTTATTTCGCCCTCATTTTTCTAGTTTATTTTGAAAAATTATGCCATTTTTAAAATTTAGACATGTTTTTCGAACCTAACTAGATTAGACCTTAGCCGAGCACATACAACCCTTGACATTACATGGTGAGATTAGCCTTATCCGTTTCCAATATTTTACCCCAAATCCACCAAATTATGAGTGTGCCGGTAGCTTGTAAACTTTAGAACTTGGCCTTTGCATCAGTTCGAGACCATAGACGAGGTATGTTGAGTTAGCTCGATATATTTGGACTTTTCAGTTTTAGAAGGCAGTATTATAGGATTATCACCCAAACAGCCTACCATTGTGAGTCTATCGATTAGTCACCTCGACTTTTCAACCCCATGTGAAACCCTTTTGTTGCACTCCCCTTTAGTGCAAGATACCCCTAGATACACCCTTCTGAGCCATTCCTATCATTTTTTCAACCCAATATATTGTTTCATTACACCCTTACACCTTAGCCTACCTTGTGGTCTTTATTTGTAATTGGGAAGTCATCATTTGCCTAAGTTCAAGGTTCGAGTGGAAAGGTTTGGAAATCACGCTTTCATCGACAACAATTATGAAGATCATTGAAGACCCCCCGAATTCCCATTGTTCATCTCAAGTGGGGAAATGTTATGTTACTATGTTATGTTCAAAAAAAAAGAAAAAAAAAAGTTGATTGATTTATGTAAAGTGCGATGTTATAAGCACTATAGTATGAGCTTTCTTGTTTAGTATCGAGGAGGCCACCTCGGTCACATTAGAAGATTGGAGTTGGAGTTATACCAACTGAAGAAGAAAAGGTAGTGTGCCCATCACGACGTCCTCTAATGACACATCTACCTTGCATTTCATGATCCGGTCTCTAGACTTCTAAGCTTGAACTTTGGGCGGACGGTAAGTGGTGATGACTTAGTTGTAGATTTAGACTACCTGCTTGTTTTTCATTTTACACCAATTATATATCCCATGTCTTATCCTACCCTTTAGTCATGAAGCATGTCTAGGTAATGCAGCGAGCAATCTTTGGTGTCTTGGCCAAAGATTTGGTCATGTATCATTGATTTTGTCCACTTCGCCGTGACATGTTAGTAATGACGAGTCACCCCTTAACCTTTGTCGTGTCTACCCATATTGCCTTCGAGAATTGTTTAGCCCTTAACTCTAGTGGTGGAGATTTGTGTAACCGCCAAGCTTATGATAGAATACATGCTATGACTGTGCGATTGAGTGATCACCCCGAAATTGACACTTAGAATAGTTGAGAGATTTGAGTGTTTGTTCCCCTTTCGTGAGGTGTTCGGCTTTGTTTTATTCTAGCATAAGGGATTTTTCAACTCATATTTTCCAGGTTTTGGGAGATATCTTTTTAGGAATCTATCTAATAAGGTCTGCTTGAGGGCAAGTAGAGTTCAAGTAGGGGGATATTTGACAACATCAAATAGTCCTGAATATTAAGTGTCAATTTCCCCTGATAATGTTCGTTATTTTTATCATTTATATGGATTTACGCTTGTTTTCCATTATTTTCCACTTTCAGGTAAATTGCGAGCATTGGAGCTAAAGAGACGCGGAAATGGAAACATTACTAAAGATTTATCACAGTATGCTTATTCTGAAGAAGTTACGGCGTAACTCGTCTCTCACATTACGACGTAACTATTGCGTGACCCAGAAGTCCAACTTATCAAGAGGTTACGGCATAACTCTTCCCAAAGGTTACGACGTAACTCCATTAGGTCAAAAGAGGTTCCACGCCGCTGATACTTACGCCGTAACTACTGCATCACTTACGACGTAACCGAGTTTATTGAATACTACGGCGTAACCACTTATAAGGTTACGCCGTAACTAGCAGATCTAGTGCATTTACGATGAAATAGAAGGTTACGGCGTAACTCCTCTATTGGTTACGCCGTAACCCAGACCTGGCCTATAAATACCCCACGAATTCCAGCATTTCAAAGCATTCCATTCCACACACAACACTCTGAGAAAGTGGGAAAAAGCTCAAGGGAGGTCTAGGGAGGCATACGGAGCTGTTTCCAAGGGAGAAGTCACACCATTACGATAAGCTTTAGCGTTTATTATTTCTTTTACTTTCAATTCATGTATTTCGTACCTTTGAATATTGAATTGATTTGCATGATTAATATGAGCGGCTAAGCACCCTTTGGTGCTAGCCTATTTATGATTTCTTAATTGTTTTATTTGCGTTTACCTTTACTTCCGTACAATTATTTCTAAGTGTATGCATGCATAGTTCTTTGGTAGTCACCCTTGGTTCGGTAGTTTTGAATGGCGATAAAGGCCAATTACCTAGGAGATATGACCAACTGACCCTATGTGAGCGGACTGAGACGGGAAGGGTAAGATATGACCAACTGACGACCCTTTCTACTTGTGCGATTTGACCAACTGATCACCTATCGTTTTGATGAACTTAAGAATTGAGGGGTGTAGTGTCTAAGTTCCTAACGGCCGGGCACTCACTATTTAGAATCTAGCATGTAGCGGTACTTAATGACTTGGCTTAGGGGACCAGGAACAACAGGACTTATGACGGTGCGCCTGATTTCTCCTGTGGTGGCATCTTTGCTGATAGGTTAGGGCGAATTGACCAAATGATGTCCTCTCAAATTTGACCCCACATGAAGTAATTGGAAGTAAGTAGACGTAGACATAACTAGCTAGGAGGATTAACTAGGTTAGCGCCACTATTCCTCTAATTATTTCCCTTCACACATTTATTTGCTTTTATTTTATTTTCTGCATTAGTAGTTTAATTAATTAAAACCCTATCAAACCATTAATATTCTGTGACAATTAGACTTAGTCATTATCCGACACACATAGCTCTTGGGACGACCTCAGCTTTACCATTTACTACACTACACACGACCGGGTACACTGCCCGTTAGTGCATTAGGGTAGACCATAGGTATAGCGAGACACTATAAATATTAAGACCTGATCAGTAAAACCTGCATCACACAAGCATAAGCAAGAAGTATTCTTATAGACTCTAATCTAGCCACGGGGGCATAGGTCTCATCAAAGTCTATTCCTTCTTGTTGGTTATACCCTTGGGCAACGAGTCTAGCCTTGTTTCTAGACACTATTCCGTTTGCATCTAATTTGTTTTTATAAACCCATTTGGTTCCTATTATGGTTTGATTACTAGGTGGAGGGACAAGTTTCCAAACATCATTAGAAACAAATTGATTTAACTCTTCTTGCATATTCATTACCCAACTTTCATCTTTTATGGCTTTTTGTATATTCTTAGGTTCTATGATTGAAACAAAACAAAATAGGCTATTTTGGTTTTGAACTTGAGACCTTAAGGTTCTTTCGTTTAACTTTCCTATGACCTTATCTACGGGGTGATCTTTTGACTCTTTAATATTTATGAGTTCATTATTTGAAGATTCTTGTTCTTCTTCATTTATCTTTTTCTTTATTACAATAGCTTCACTTTCAACAATCTCGTCATCGACAAGAGGTGGAGAGGGTTTGGGTGGACTTTCATCAAATTTTACATTTAATGACTCTTCTACCTTCATTGTTTCTTTATTTAATATGACGTAAGCTTTGCTATTTGGAGAGTAACCTAGAAAGATACCTTCGGTTGATTTAGGATCAAATTTTGTAAGGTAATCTTTAGTGTTAAGAAGAAAACATTTGCTACCAAAGACTCTAAAGTAATCTAATGTAGGCTGTTTGCCTCGAAGTAACTCGTATGGAGTTTTACCTAAAATTGGTCTAATTAAGACTCGATTAAGTATGTACGTTGAAGTATCAACGGCATTGCACCAAAAGTTTTGAGGTATGGATTGCTCATTTAGCATGGTGCGACTCATTTCTTGTAGGGTTCTATTCTTTCTTTCAACTACCCCATTCGATTGTGGAGTGCGAGGAGCCAAGAAGTTGTGAGTAATACCATTAGCGTCACCAAAAGCTCCAAATTGCACTTCATTATCAAATTCCCTGCCATGATCTGTTCTAACAGACACTATAGGACTTCTTAGTTGTCTTTGGATTTTTTTGCTTAATATTTCAAAATAATTAAACGTTTCCATTTTGTTTTTTAAGAATTTAGTCCATGTGTACCTAGAGTAATCATCCACTATAACCAAAGTGTAGTAGTTGCCTCCATAAGTTTGGATAGCGGATGGACCAAATAAATCCATGTGTAGTAATTCTAGACACTTAGTTGTAGACACCATGTTTTTAGCTTTGTGACTAGAATGGACTTGTTTTCCTACATTACAAGCATCACAAAAGTGATGTTCATATTTTAACTTAGGTAGATCTCTTACTAGATCTTTGGATGATAGCGATTGAAGAAGTCGCATATTGGCATGACCCAATCTTCGATGCCATAAGGTCGAAGTATCATCCATAGAGGTAAGACAAAGTTTGTCTTTAGGTTAATTACCAATTTTAATGACATAGACTCCATGTTTCCTAATTCTTCTTCCTATGGTTATGCCATTTTTTAATAGCTTACTACCGGTTTCGGTAAAAAGTACATTGCACTTTTTATCACATATTTGTCCTATACTTAAGAGGTTAAAGTTTAGGTTTTTTACGTGACACACATCGTTAATGGTTAGAGATTTGTTAGAAATCGTACCTTTACCGATGATTTTACTTTTGCTATTTCCAAACACCACATTTCCTCTATTGAAGGATTCATATGTGGAGAATAGATCTTTATTACCGGTCATGTGCCTCGTGCACCCGCTATCCTTGACCCATTCATCTGGATTTAGGTCGACCTTTAAGCACACCTAAGAAAACAATTAACTCAAAAGTTTGGTCCCCATTTGTTCATGGGTCCATTAGTGTTAAACATTCCATTCATGTTAGACATGTATGGATAAGGTGAGTATGCATTCCATGGTGCAAAGTTTTGAAAAGGAAAACCATTTTTCATATTTGGGTTCCATCCCATTTGATGGTTACTTCTCGGGTAAATATTATTAGGTCTCCTAGATGGGTTAGGTTTCGAAAAAGATGGAGCTTTGTTTCTTGCAAAAATAGGATTATATTTTGGAGGTGGTTGTCTAGTGGTAAAATGAGTTGGTTTCTTCTTATTAACAATAACAAAATCAGTTTGAGATGAAGAAGCTATGTTATTACCACTGTTTGCTTCAGCAGACCCATGGATCCCTGGCTGTACACTAGCCGGTTCCCTTTTTGTGGGATCCGTGGGATCCGCCACAACAGTGGCTTGTTTTTCTAGTGCCTTAACAAATTGTGTTTCTTTGTTTTCACTAGTTGACGCATCAAGTTGCTGAATACCTAAACCTTTTTGGTTGTTTCCAGTTTTAACACTATCTAGTATCATATCTAAAGTATTCGTACTCATTCTAGCAATCTTAGAATCTAGTTGATCAACTAGTATTTGAAGTTGAACGCAAAGTTCACATTCTCCACTTGCAATTTTACCCTTTTCTAGATGTTTCGATTTTGCTTTTAACTCTATGACTTCCTTATCTAAACGTTGGTTTTGATTTTTCAAAAACTTGTTTTTGTTAATTAATTTTAAGCTAATTTTGCAAAGTTTGTCATATTCATTATGCAATGAGTCATCATCTAGTGATGAGCTACTACAGTATTCGTGACATACCTCGTCATTTGCCATGAGAAAAATTTCTTCGTCCTCCTCATCGCTCATTCCCCATGTGCCGCTCACGAATGCCTTTTGATCATCCCGTTTGGGACACTTACTAATAAACTGGTTTGGGTCCCCACATTTAAAGCAAGCACGATCATCCCTTGGCTTATCATCCTCTTTACTTTTCCGGAATCCTTTCTTGTCGTCATACGGTTGTTTGACGTATCTTCCCTTCCTTCTAAAGAACTTTTTAAAGTCCCTTACCGCCATAGCATACTCCTCGTCGTCACTATCCGAGGAGGAGTTCTCTTCATCGCTTGAGGCCTTTTTGGCTTTAAAGGCAAGAGATTTGTGTTTCTCTTTCACCTTTGAGGCTTCGGAATCTTTAGCAAGGACAAGCTCGTAGACTTTTAAGTTGCCTATGAGTTCATCAAGGGTGAGGATTGTCAAATCTTTTGACTCTTCGATTGTCGTCACCTTGGATCTCCACTTGGATGGAAGTGCCCTAAGATATCTCCTAACATGGTTACGGCTAGAAAAAGATTCATCAAGTGCTTGTAAAGATGTAATAATAGTATTAAAATTAGCAAAAGAATGATCTATAGTTTCCTCATCCGATATTGAAAAATGTTCATATTGTTGAACAAATAAATCAATCTTATTATTTTTAACTTGTTGATTACCTTGATGAGTTACAACTAAAGAATTCCAAATTTCTTTAGAGGTTTTAAGCATAGAAATTCTTTCGAATTCCTTTTTAGGTAAAGCATTATATAAAACCATTTTAGCTTCACTATTTTTAGAAAGCTTTTTTTTCATGTCATCGTTTAGTTTATCATGAGGTATGTTAACTAAATTTCCTTTATCATCTTTTCAGGTAGATTCAAAATCGCCTTCAACAATAATGTACCAAAGATCAATGTCTTTAGACTTCACATACGTTTCGAATCTATTTTTCCAATATATGAAACCATTAGTTTCAAGTAGTAGTGGTCGTTGCATAGATTGCCCTTCCTTGTAATTTTTAGAACCCATAGTGATCGAAATTTTTTTAAAATACGGTTTACTTTAAAACTTTTATAAACTTAGCTCTTGATGCCAATTGTGGAAAACTAGAAGGGGGGTTGAATAGTTTTGCCGATTTTAAGTTAGTTTCAAAAACTTTAGATTCGATATTATGTGAAATCGTATGAATGAAGAGAAAGTATAGATCTAATGATAATGCAAGTAAATAAAGTAAAGCAAGGGATAGAAATGACACAACCGATTTATAGTGGTTCGGCTACAAGGACACCTTCCTTGCCCTACTCCACTCCCCGAGTCACCTACTTGAGAGTTCAAGCACTATGTCAACAAACTCCTTCAACTTGGCGCAGAAGCCTTCACAACATTGCTTGCACCTTTTTCTGGTACAAAGCTAAATACCGAGTCCGTAACACGGTGGACCAAACCAACACGACTATTACACAACAACTATGTGAAATATCAAATACAAGATCTTTTCTACAGAAATCTTGTGGAGGAACAAATCAATCAAGGACCCCTTGCTTGGATGACTTGTAGAATGCTCGTGATCTCGCCTTAGAGAAGGACCTATATGAGAATCACTAAAGAAAGAAAGAAGAACAACTCTCTAGATCAAGTGATCTTTTGTTAGAAGAGAATGAGAGTATATGAGAGAATTAGTAAGAAGAGGGGTGAGTTAGAATGAAGAAATGGCTCTCTATTTATAGGCAAAACTTGCCACTGTTCCCCGGATCCCTCCCTTAAGGGATCCGTCTAGTGTAAACCTAGGGATCCATGGGATGCTCCTCTTTGCCCATAGGTTTTTTGGTTATGGGTCATGGGTCATGGGTTATGGGTTGGTCCATGGGTATTTCTTTAGATACAATGTATCTAATGAGTATAATGTATCTAGTCAAGTGGGTATGGGTCAATACCATGGGTTATGGATATGATCCATGGGTTGTGATTTTTACCCATCCTAATAAACTATTACAACAAATGATTTATTACAACAATTTGTATTAAGTGACTATATGTAAATGTTTTACAAAAATAACATGTATCATTATAATTGTACTTAAGATAACATTATATTTGTTATCAACAAAACACAAAGAGATCGCAAAATATTAATAAACGTTTTTACGATTTATTTGTATTAACAGTTTCTCTTTCGACTTCTTTTCCGTTACTTGAGCTAAGAAGGCATAACATCTTTTCTCCATGTACTTTATGGATTTCGCACAGGATATGATACTTAAGTACTTTCTACTTTGATCTCCTTGGATAACTAAGGTTTCACCGTTGATCGGGATATGAACGGTTTTCTCGTCGCAAACAATCCTAGCACTTTTTTTGGACAACCAATCCATGCCAATTACGACATCAAAACTACCAAGTTTGATTGGCAAAAGATCTATGAGGAACGAGTGGTCTTGTAACAGAATAGGGCAATTACGGATTACGGTGTTGGTTCCTATTATCTTTCCATCGGCAAGTTCTATCTTATAAGTTGTATCTAAGGCAATTGGGGATATTTCAAGTAATGGTGCAAAGGTAGTAAATACAAAACTCTTATCGGCTCCAGAGTCAAACAAGATTTTTGCAGAATGATTGTTAAGAGAATACGTACCCGTCACAACATCAGGGTTCAAAGGCACATCTCCATCACCTAGCATGTACGCCCTTGCACGCATATTGTTTGGTTGAACTGCATTCAACTTTGGGCATTGACTCTTGAAATGAGCCTTCTCTCCACATCCATAACAATTCATGTTTGCCACAGTGTTTCCCGCTCTAGGGTTTCAGCAATACTTTCCTTGATGACCTACCTTGTTGCACTTGTCACACTTCACAGTACAAGGTCCAGAATGGTGCATGAAACATCTGTTACACTGGGGATGTGGTCCGACATACCCTTTTCCGGCAGTGGGTGCAGCATAAGCCCTTGCGGCTTCTTTTCTTCGGTTTTGCCGATTGTGATGATGGTTCCTGTTGCGGTGATACTGGTTGTTGTTCTGATTGTTGTTGTTGGACTGATGGTGGTTGGAATTTGAGCTTTTCCGATCATCAAGCTTTCTTTTGTTGTCACTTGAGCCTTGTGCATTTGGAAGCTTCAATATCGACTCCATAAGGCTGTGGGATACAATGACAACTTCTTCAACAGTCTTTGGATTTGAAGCGATGACATCTCCTTCAATGCTCCGGGGTAGACCTCCGATCAAAGCTTCCAAGAGCTTTTCATTGGTAGGGAACACATGAGGACACAGAGCTCTCAGCTCATGGAATCTCTTGAAGTATGTCTTGAGATCATTACCTTTAGCAGCCAAGTGGTAATACTCATCTTCGAGCTTCTTGATCTCAGTTCTCGGGAAATACTATTTCATTAACAGTTGTTTCAGATCTGACCATGAAATCTTACAAGCTTTTTCCATTCCAATTAGTTGAGCATGGGCTTTCCCCTAAGATAACGCATCTTCTAGCAAAGTTCCAGTTGCAAACTTGACCTTGCAATCATCTGTGCAGTCACTTAGCAGAAATACAGTGTCGGTTCTCTCGAACCAATGAAGTAAACCAATAGCACCTTCAGTGCCCTTGAAGAATGTCGGATTCCAGTTTATGAACTCTTTGTAGCTACACTTACGAGCTACGGAAGACTCACTTTGATTCGTCGGAGTGTTAGTTGCATTTGAGTTTGCCATTTCAACAAGACGTGCAGCTTCTGTGATACGAGTTGCTTCACCTAGACGAGCAGCTTCATCCTCACGTGCTGCTTGGGCAACACGCTCAGTTTCAGCTTCTCGAGCGATCTCCGCTTCTCGGGCAATCTCAGCTTCTCTTGCAATTTTAGCCTCTCTTGCAATCTTAGCTTGTCTTGCAATTTCAGCTTCTCTTGCAGCAACTTCAGCTTCACGTGCCTCTTGGGCAATTCGTTCAGCTTCAGCAATGCGTTCAGCTTCGGCTCTAGCAGTGTCATCAGCATGCTGAACTATAGCAGCGCTAACGCTTTCAGCGACCAATTTTCAAACAGCTGCGAGAGTGATGGTGGATGAGGTAGCTTTCTTCTTGACCATTTTTCTAAAATTACCAAGAAATAAACACCAAGATTAAGAAATCATCGATTGATAATAAAAGTGATTACACATTATAAATATCATAATAGTCAGGATCACCACTTTAAATCAATGATATGTTATCATTATGAATGACAATAAGTGAATCAAGATTTTTCTCAACAAAATCATAACATATATTGTTAGGATTTAGAAAATCCAGGTATTAAAGTGTCGGTCACCTCAAGTATATATATCCGTTAGAAAGCTCGTAGTCGTAGTTATTTGATGTTAAGTTGTATTTAGTTAGGTAACACCGTGGAGGACGGACGGGTTTTTACCCACTGTATGCCTGATCCACAGCCCGTCAGGTGGCGTTTTATTGTAAGACTATAAATACTCTCTACCTCTCAAGGTAGAGAGTTGGAGCTCATAATAAGATTTTTCTTTCTCTCACTAAAGTTCCCAAACCTCTAACTTTCTCTCTCTAAAACTCATCTTTTACGCCCCTTGTGTTAGTGATTTGATGTGTATGTGAAATCCAATATGTTACAAATGGTATCAGAGCCATGGTTAGATCATCTCTTACATATCCTTGGATTTCTAGTGGTTTTTAGATGGTTTTTGAGTTTGAAAAAGTTTAGTGGTTTTTGCATCATTTGGTTCATTTCTTGTGTTAAAGTTTGAATTTTGGGTGTACTTTTGTGTTTAGAATCATTGTATTTGCTTGGGTTTTGATTTGGTAAGCTTGAATCACTGTGGTTGAGCTTGCTTTGGATTGAAAAGTGTGTTTTTAAAGTTTTTCTTGGTAGCGACTTGGCTCTCGGAGTGAATTTCTACTTGGCGACTTGCTTCAGTAAAAGGTAGCGAGTTTTAGTGTTATTTGGTGGCGAGTTAGTCCTAGCGACTTGTCTTTTGAGACAAGCCGAAAAACAGTACACTTAGTGGATTCTCCACTACGGGTAGCGACTTGGTAAGGTAGCGACTTGCTTTCAATTTTGATAGCGACTTGTTCTTAAGTTTCTTAACGACTTGGTGTTAGCGATTTGGACCTTAGCGAGTTGCTATTTAGCGACTTGACGTCTTAGCGATTTGGTGCATAGCGACTTGCTGTCAAAATTCGTAGCGATTTGGAACTTAGCGACTTGTCTTCTAATTACTTAGCAACTTGGTGCTTAGCCACTTGGTTCAAGGATTCTTAGCGACTTGGTTGACTCTTGTGTGTAATACGGTTTTCTCTTGATTTAGTAAAATCCCGTGAAAGAATCTATTTCCCGGTTTAATCATTGAGTTATAAAATCCCGTGTAATCTTTAAACATGTCTACCAACGTACCTACAATCATCTCCACTGTTGCCGAGGATGGTCAAGCAGCTGGTTCAGATACTCGTCCACCCATGCTTGACAAAACTGACTACGACTCTTGGGCTCAAAGAATCAGATTGTACTGTCTTGGAAAAGAAAATGGGATCAACATTCTCAAATCGATTGATGAAGGACCTTATCAGATTGAGACTACAAGAGACTTAATTGATACAGCTGCAGATGGAACAATGATATATGGAATAGACAGACCAAAGACATATAATGAGCTCAATGATAAGGAGAAAAAGAGATTTGATGCTGATATCAGGGCTTCTAACATCATACTTCAAGGTCTTCCAAATGATATCTACAAGCTTATCAATCACAACACCGAACCCAAGGCAGTGTGGGATAATGTCAAGATGCTTCTCTCAGGTTCTGAATTAACTATGGAAGACAGAGAATCACAACTCAAAGATGAATTTGAGCACTTCAAGATGAAACCTGATGAGAGTGTCTATGAGTATTACGTGAGATTCCACAAGCTTGTTAATGATATGAGGAATATCAAAATGACCATGCCAAACATTCAGTTGAACTCAAAATTTGTGAACAACATGAATCCCGAATGGCACAAGTTTGTCACCTCTGTGAAGCTAACCAAAGGTTTGAAGAACACCAACTATGAACAACTATATGCATTCCTGCTTCAGAATGAGAGACATGCCATGTTTGAAAAATTGATTCTTAATCAGTTCAAATCAAAACAGGGAGAAACAAGTTCATCAAATGATTCAACTGCATTTTACACCAATGTTGGGATTACAACCAAAGCTTCACAAGTCATACCCATGGGTAATGGTAATCACAAACTCATTACCGATCCAATGTTCAAACAAGCTGATGCTGATGCACGCATGGGAAACTTCATTAAACAACTGGCTCTCATGATCAGTCAAAACATGAACTCTCTCCCACACACCAACAACTACCTCAGAACAGCATCTAATCTACACAATCAAGCCACTGTCAGAGATGGGAAGGTTATGGTACAACCAGTTCAAGAAAGGCAGTATGAACAAGGAAGAGGTGGAGTTGTTAGAGGATATGTGGCAAATCAGAATAGGGGAAGGAATGGAAATCAAGGACAAGCAAAGCCGATCAAATGTTACAACTGTGGTGGTGAGGGACATATTTCAAGGAACTGCACATCGCCAAAACGCCCTCAGAATGCAGAGTACTTCAGGGATAAGATGTTGCTTGTGCAAGCTCAGGATAATGGTGCAACTTTGGATGAAGAGGAGTTGTTGTTTCTTGCTGAGGGAAATGCCAAGACATATGATGCAGATGTGGATGAGCAGCCAATTCAGGAGATAGGCCACAATCATCATAATGCCTTTCAAGTCGCTGATTGTGATGCATACGACTCTGACGTTGATGATGAACCTACTGCACAAACAATTTTCATGGCTAGCATTTCTCCAATGGTCCCTTCTAAAGTCTCTTCACCACAGCAAGCTAGTACATCCAAAGAATCAATCATCTCAGAGGTATTAAAGCTATACGATGATGTTGATGAGCAAAAGATACATAACAAAGTACAATCAACTGAAACTTTTGAGTCAGATATTGAAAATATGGGTAATATCAATGTTGTCCCATATGATCAATATGTGAAACAAAGTGAAAGTGAGACTGTATCAAGTGATGCATCTTCTGCAGTCAATGATGATTATATTTCTGATGAATACACTGCATGTATCCCTGATAATTCTGTAGTCTCTGAACTGAATGCCTATAAAGAACGTGTTGCTATTTATGAACAGCGTGCTAAGTTTGAGTTAACCACCCGTGAGCAGGAAATGGATGACCAAATGCGTACAACTAGTAGAAAAAGTAATTTTAGAGAAGAAGTATTAAAACAAGAGTTAAACTCCTTACAAGAAAAGCTTTCTAAAACTGCTAAGCAAAAACAAGAACTTCAAGAAAATGTTAAAATGCTTAAGCAAGAATTCAGTGCTAAGGAATCAAAACTTTTGAATGATTTTTCTAATCTAAAAACCTTGAAAAACAAGCTTGAAAATAAGTTGTACGTACAAGGGAATACCATTCAGACTGCTCACATGATCACAAAGCATAGAGTTCTCAGCGATAAGCATAGTATCCCCATTATAAAGGAATCCAACCCTGAGTATGGTAAGATATCAAAAGCTGCTCAAAATGTAATCTATGATGGCAATGAGATTCTTAAACTTAGACAGACACCTAGTTGCATTGATTGCACTGAGGAAGATAGAAAATTAGATGATGCATCTAGGGAGAAAATGGATAAGAAGCTTAACGATCCCAAGTGCAAAGAGAATAAGATCATTGTCAAACCCCATGATTACAAAAAGGAAAATTGGATTTCCTTAAACAAGTTTAAGCCTCAAACTTTGTTAACACCTGAACAAGTGTTCTGGAAAAAGGATTTAGATAAGCAAAAAGCTGAAAATCTTGTTGAAACAAACCCTCCCCTTAGGAAAATGCATGCAGCGACTGTGTATCCTCCAAATACACCAATGCATTTAGTTCCTAGAACTATTGCCACTAAGAGCAAGACCTTAATCAGTCAATATGTTATTTTTCACATATTTGTTGACTTTGAGAAAACTTGTAAGAAAAGGATCACACCCACTGGGATAACTTAAGGGGAAAGGGGTTTTGAGCAAACAAAAGAATGTTATTTAACGGAGGTCATGCCTTTCTTTAAACAACTAAAAGATCAATTTGAGAGTCTTAAAAAGGGGATAGATACAGATATTAAAGGAATGGAAAAGGAATTTGATGCAATGATTGTTGAGGTTAGTGACTATGAGCGAGAATTAAAATATAATGAGATTGAGAGGAAGAACTTGCATACCTTGAATGAGAATATTATTTCTGAATGTATCTCTCAAGATGTGTTCTATATTGCCACTAATTGTTCTATTACTGCTTCTCAATTTCATGAATTTTTAGTTGCTTTGAAAGTCTCCCATGATCATGTCATTGAGCTTAAATCAAAAACTCTAAACTAAGTGAGAAAATTGAACAGGATGATCACGATAATTTGGTAAAACATTTTTCTAAACTAGAAGTTGAACATTTTGATTTACAACTAAAATATCAACATCTCAAAGAAAATGTTAAAACCTCAAACATCAAGATATCCTCAGATGTTCCAGAGTTTGATGCAGTTTTTGAAATAAACAAACGTGATGAACAGATTCAAGCTCACTGTAACACGATCAGAAAGTTGAAAGCCCAAATTTCTCAATTAAAGGGTGAAATGAACAATGTGACTGGCTCCCAAATGCCTCCTCCTTTAGATTCTTGGAATTCTCAAAATTTTCATCTTCAAAACTTGGTTAATGCTTTACAAAAGGAAAATGAGAGTTTTCTAGAAAAAAAATGAAAAGGTTAAACGTCATTTCAATGAGTTATTTGAGTCAATAAAAGTCACTCATAACAAAAATAATGAAAAAATAACTTCATTGCAAAAGGAAATTGAGAATCTGAAGAGTCAGGTAAAAGGGAAATTGCCAATGACAAATGGGGAGAATGGTGCTTCAAAGGTGCATGTCTGTAATAAATATGCTTTGTCTGTGAAATATGTTCCTCCTCATCTTAGGAATAACAAACTTGCTATTCAAACATATTTCTCATACCTTAAGGACAGCCTAGAATGTCTCCGTGAGATTGTAGAAGAGGATAAGGTAGAGAAACCACTTGATAATGCAATTGGCCATGCATGCTTATATGCCAAACGATCTCAAGAACTTCTAGAATGCTTAATTACAATATGCCCTAAAACCTTAGGTGAGGAAGTCAATCCCTTGATACCTTGTTCTATGCCTAGTGCCAAGTATACAACTCATTCAATGCCCAATGTTATGAAAGTGAACCTCAGTGTGCCTTCAAATAGTACACATCCCAGCACATCAAAACAGGAAAGGCAAAAAGTAGCAAAACCAAATAATGTTCCCATTCCCTCTACAGGAGTAATCAGTGACATTAAAGCGATCAGGTCAAAGTCTCAAGGCAATACAAGGAATGATAGGACCTCGTAAGCTAAAAATGTGCATTGGAAGAAAGTAGAAGATCATTGTAGGGAGAATTTGAATAAAACGAATCGTGTTGATTCTAGTGTTAGCTCTAAGCATACTGTAATTAATGTGAATTCTACTACTTTTGGCAAAACATGTAATGATGATTGCGTGGTTTCTGTTACTAATCTTGAATGTGGTATGAATGATTTATCTAATGCTGTCAAATGCCCAGTTAAAACTGTTAATGTTAAAAATCAAGCTAAGAAGGCTAAAAGGCAAAAGCGAAAGAAAGTTAGAAAATAGTGGAAACCCACAGGAAGAACATTTAGTAAGATAGGTTATC
This sequence comes from Chrysanthemum seticuspe, assembly GCA_019973895.1. NCBI lineage: Eukaryota > Viridiplantae > Streptophyta > Magnoliopsida > Asterales > Asteraceae > Chrysanthemum > Chrysanthemum seticuspe. Next base: position 190,021,529 of record BPTQ01000002.1, on the reverse strand, counting down.
AATGGATACCTTTTGGCCATAAAGTTAATCAGTCTGCCCTCAATTTGCTAAGACAATGCCCACTAGAAAATGGATGCCTACTGGTAGAACTATTCCCTTAAGAAGTGAACATACTCTGAATAGGTCAAATACGGATACTAGCACTGCATCTATTTCTGATGATTCCATTGTTTCTACTTCTGATGTGGGTGTTCCAATCACTGTTACTAACCAAATGGAACCCATTCTTGCATGGGGATCCCAATTATTCAGTTATCCATTCCTGTCTGTGTTCAACTACAGATCGTTCAAATCGTTCTCTGGTACCTGGACTCAGGCTGTTCCAAGCATATGACTGGAGACCGGTCGCGGCTCATGAACTTCGTGAGCAAATTCATCGGGACTGTTAGATTCGGGAATGATCATTTTGGTGCAATTATGGGTTATGGAGATTATGTTGTCGGAGATAGTGTTATCTCCAGGGTATATTACGTAGAAGGTCTTGGTCATAACTTATTCTCTGTCGGTCAATTCTGTGATTCTGATCTAGAAGTGGCTTTCAGAAAACATACTTGCTTCGTTAGAGAACTTGATGGTAAAGAACTTTTAAGAGGAACACGTGGGTCAAATCTATACACCATCTCCATCGAAGATATGATGAAGTCTTCTCCAATTTGCTTATTGTCAAAGGCTTCGAAAACAAAGTCATGGTTATGGCATCGTCGTCTCAATCACTTGAACTTCGGCACCATCAATGATCTCTCCAGAAAGGACTTAGTTGTAGGTTTACCTAAACTAAAGTATGAAAAGGATCATCTTTGTTCAGCATGCCAATTGAGAAAAAGCAAGAAATATGCCCACAAACCCAAAACAACAAACTCAATTACAGAAGTTCTTCATACAATACACATGGATTTATGTGGACCCATGAGAGTGCAGAATATCTTTGGGAAGAAATGTGTTAGTTGTGGTTGACGATTACTCTCGATTCACCTGGCTCAAGTTCCTAAGGACAAAGGATGAAACTCCAGATATCATCATCAAACTTATCAAACAGCTGCAAGTTCGACTTAACAAAACTGTCAGAATCATCCGAACCGACAATGGAATTGAGTTTGTTAATAAACAACTTAGTGAGTTTTATGAAAGTGTTGGAATCAGTCATCAAAGAAGTGTTCCACGAACTCCTCAACAGAACGGTGTAGTTGAAAGACGAAATCGAACTCTTGTGGAAGCCACAAGAACTATGCTGATTTACTCAAAGGTTCCAATGTTTCTCTGGGCTGAAGCCATTGCCACTGCATGCTACACTCAAAATCTATCCCTAATTCACACTGCTCATGGAAAAACTCCATATGAACTTGTCCATAATAGAAAACCTAATTTATCATTCCTTCGTGTGTTTGGTGCATTGTATTATCCAACCAATGAGGGTCAAGACTTAGGCAAACTTAAACCGAAAGCGGACATTGGAGTATTTGTAGGATATGCACCAAACAAAAAGGGATACCGAATCTACAACAAAAGAACCCGAAATATCATGGAAACTATTCACGTTACGTTCGATGAGCTGACCGGTCCAATGGCTCCAGGACAACTCAGTTCTGGACCCACATCATCATGTAGTCCTATCAGTTCTACTTTTGTGTCTAATCATTCACCAACAACTCCTTATTTACCTCCTTCAGAAGATGGCTTGAAGAAATTATTTGATCCAATGTTTGATGAACACTATGAACCAACTGCTAATGATCTGTCAATCCCATCATCAGAGGCTGCTTCTATCCCTATCAATGAAGTCAATCCTTCAGTTTCTATGTCATTAAGTCAGGAAGCGCCTGGTGCTGATCAATCAGTCTCATCAACAAACCTTCAATCACCGAGTGTACATCAAGGAATTGCTTCTGATTCACAAGATGAAGTTAATCCCTTTGCTACTCCCGAAGATGCTCCATTTGAAAATATATTTACTCCTGATTCATCATCTGAACCATCTTCATCAGGAGACATCGACTCTGCTACTTCAGTTCCACAACAACAACCACGTGAACACCTTAGTAAATGGACACATGATCACCCATTGGACAACATCATTGGAAACCCTTCTCGTCCTGTATCCACTCGTAAACAACTTGCTACTGATGCCTTATGGTGCTTCTTCAACTCCGTACTCTCTAAGATCGAACCTAAAGATGTTAAAACTGCGATGAATGAAGACAGCTGGTTCAATGCCATGCAAGAAGAAATTCATGAGTTTGATCGATTAGATGTATGGGAATTAGTACCTGCTCCAGACTGTGCTATGATCATTGCTCTAAAGTGGATCTTCAAAGTGAAGCTTGATGAGCATGGTGATGTGTTGAAAAATAAGGCTAGGTTAGTGGCTAAAGGATATCGTCAAGAAGAAGGTATTGACTTTGAGGAATCTTTTACTCCTGTTGCTCGTATCGAAGCTATCAGAATCTTCTTGGCTAATGCAGCTAGTAAGAACATGGTCGTATATCAGATGGATGTGAAAACTGCCTTTCTTAATGGTGATTTGAAAGAGGTGGTTTACGTCAGCTAGCCAGAGGGTTTTGTGAATCCAGAGCATCCTACTCATGTCTATCGCTTGAAAAAGGCCCTTTACGGTTTGAAGCAAGCTCCTAGAGCATGGTATGATACGCTGTCAAAGTTTCTTCTATCTACTGGATTCAGCAAGGGAGCAGTTGATCCAACATTGTTCACCAGAAAGTCAGACAAACATTTAATTCACGTTCAGATTTATGTTGATGATATTATCTTTGCCTCGACTGACCCCAATGAATGTGATCATTTTTCAAAAGAAATGGGTTCCAAATTTCAAATGTCAATGATGGGACAAATGTCATTTTTCTTGGGATTACAAATTTCACAAAGTCCCGGAGGCATTTTTATAAATCAATCTAAATATGCAAATGAGATCTTAAAGAAATTTGGATTTGTTTCATGTGACACTGTTGACACTTCCATGATTGAGCGTACCAAGCTGGATGAGGACCACTCAGGGATCATGGTAGATCAAACAAAATATCGTAGTATGATTGGATCCCTGATGTACCTCACAGCTAGTAGACCAAACATCTTGTTCGCTGTGTGCATGTGTGCTAGATATCAGGCTAAGCCTACTAAAAAGCACCTTAAAGCGGTTAAACGGGTCTTTCGGTATCTCCAAGGAACTATCAATATGGGACTATGGTACCCGAAAGACACCGGTATGTCACTAACAGCCTATGCAGATGCTGATCATGCAGGATGTCAAGATACACGTCGAAGTACGTCAGGAGGTGCTCAGTTTTTGGGTGATAAGCTTGTGAGCTGGTCGTCAAAGAAGCAAATGAGTACTTCTATTTCCTCTACAGAGGCTGAATACATATCCATGTCATCGTGTTGTGCTCAAATCGTATAGATGAGATCCTAATTATCTGACTATGGCTTTGAATTCAACAAAATCCCTATGTACTGTGATAATAAAAGTGCTATTGCTCTCTCATGCAACAATGTTCAACATTCAAGAGCAAAGCACATCGACATTCGACATCATTTCATCCAGGAGCAAGTGGAAAACGGTGTGGTGGAACTCTATTTTGTGAAGTCAGAATACCAGTTAGCAGACATCTTCACCAAAGCTCTTCCAAGAGAACGTTTTGAGCTTATTCTTCCACGACTTGGCTTGAAAAGCCTTCAACCAGAAACACTCAAACGTCTTCAGGAGGAAGTCGAGGAGTAAAGGTCTTTCTTCATCCATCTCTGTGTACATATTTATTCAAAAAGCAAAATACAAAATTACAAAACCTACAAAAAGCAAATAGAAAAATATAAAATCTTTCATAAAATCCATAAAAATCTGAAAAACTCGAAAAATCTCAAAAATATTGTCTTTTTGTCATATCTTTCTTGATTCGATTAATATCTACAGTCTTTGTGCTGTCAGTCAAAGAGTGACACGGGTCTTTAGATGTTGGTCAAATGTACATATTCGTTTAAAAAAAATCAAAAAATCAAAAAATATTTTTGGGAGAAAGTGAAATATATGGTTTATTGTCATTTCAGGCAGTAACCCGCTTTTCAAAAAAGAACAGAGCCATGCTTTATCTTGCTTTTCAAATCTAATGCTCTGATTCTAAAAACAAATGTTTGTCATTAACAAGACAAATGTTTCCTTTCAAATATTTTTCCTTCTAATGATTCTTCTGAAAAATATTCGTCATCTAAAAAAAACGCAATTGTTTTGAAAACACTCCAGACTCTATTTTTGAAAATCATCAGAGCTTTCAGATGTCAAAATCTCATTCCTTCAATCAACAACTTTCGTCATTGATTGAGGGGGAGAATGATTTTTCAATTAAATCAAAGTGTATTTTTCATTCAATTGGCACGTACATGAGCAAGGTCTACTCTAAATGTTTTACAATAAGTTTATACAATTGGTACAAGACCTTGATTATTAAAATGTTTTCTAAAAGGATACTCAAGCATGTTTAATCTTTGGAGTCTTATGTTTCAAACTTGATCCTTATCGGCTAAATGTTATCATAAGAAAGTCACAGTTATCCTCAAAAGCTTTCAAAATCAATTTAAATCATAAAGAGATCTCAAATCTCAAATGTTTTGAAAATTGTGATCGGGGGAGAATTTGTGATTTAAATTGGACTTAAACTGATAATTCGATAAATGGGTTCATAAGTGTTTAGCAAGTTTTCCTCCCCGCATGTGACAAACGATTTCAAATTTTCCATGCACATGTTGAGGGGGAGCATCTACTTTAAACCTTAAATTATTGAAACGTGATTGAATTGTCTCTAAGTGCAGGTTCCCTCTAATATGTGCAAAACTCTTTCAAACTTCGAGGCACATATTGAGGGGGAGCAAACTTTTGAAAACCTCATCCTTCCTCAAAATGTTTTTATCTACTCAAATTGATTGGGAAGTGATGATGATCATTTTAGAAAATATTAATCAAAAGATTGGACCTTTCATTCTTAATCTAACAATTTCAAAGATCTCTTACCTCCATGTGCTTAACAATTTCTGAATTTTATGCATATGTTGAGGGGGAACATTTCTAAAATATCAAAACAATTAAGATACAAAATACTTTGATTTTATATCACAAGTATCTTGATTGATTTTCAAATGATTTTCAATTGGTTTCAAGGCGGAAGAACTATTTCAAAAGACCGACCAACTTTACTTTATGCATGGTGATATAAGGATGATAAGGATAGGTTGAGGTCCAATGATCCGCCAGAATCGGAGGGATCTACCCAGGGACAAAACCACTTGATAGTGTAGAGTCCTTAGGTATATTGAAAAAAAAGGGGAGAAAAATGAGATATGGGAAGAGTGCGGACTGAAACTGAGCTAGTACTGGAATAAACCCAACAAGGTTCTAGTTATGAAGTTTCGGTAAGCACTGAAGGGGTTGAAGAATAAAAAAGAATTGAATGTGAAAAAGGGGTGAAAAGAAATAGCCCTCCATTTATTCAACCTTAGGGCAGAAACCGGGTTCAATTCATATGCTACTGGTAGTTACCAAGATAACATCGGTATTGAAGACAAGACGTCATGGACCCAGTGACGCACTACACTACAACTTCCCAAACCACTCAAGTTCTTCTTAAAAGGACTTGTTTCATTCTCACGGGGAACCAACATTATCTATCAACTTTCTCTTAGAGTTTGTTGATATTGAAGAAGGAGACCCTCTCCCTAGTCTCCGGCTTAGGAACCAAATATGCACAATTGAGTCTAGAGCCACGAGATCATCTACAAATCTCATTAGGACACTTTCAATGAAGATTCTCTGTTTCACACAATGTGGAAAGAGAGATTATATGTTATGAGTCCTACGCATTATCCTTGTGGTATTGCCAGAACATCTGAGTGATATGCAAACATATTCACAATGAAGATGGAAAGCCTTCTGGAGCCAACATCAAACAAGCTCCTTGTGGGTGGCATGTGAGATCTACCCAATAGATCAACCATGTGACAACTGAACAGAAACAATGGGGCGATTCAATCTTTTGAATCAATCCTGGTTCAGGTTATGGATTGACGGATACCTTTGAAAAACCGGTCGTTGTGTTTAAAAACTCTTTTCTTTAGCACATCGACTGTGTACTAATATTTCAAAATAAAAGGTGTTTATGATTGATAATTGATTTTCATCAAAACCTTCGTTGTATTGCAAAAACAATTTCTATTGAGTGATACACGATTGTTTTTCAAATCTCTTCTCATCAATCAGTGAATCTCATTTCGCTGGTTCACTCACTCCGTATTGTCTTCTTTGAGACGTTCCAGTTTGAGAACAGCTAGAGCAGCTGGGAAACCCTGTCAAGGAAATTCTTCGGAATTATACCTGATCACAGGCAGTACTTGTACTGATCAATGGGGAACCGTGGGCCGTGTACCTCAATTCAACAAAAGTGATCAAAGACACTCTTGTGCGCTTTATTGCTAACTATTTTATGCAGGTGCACCCGACGTTTGCAGTTGATCAGAAGGGAGCGGTCAATCCTTAGCCGCATGCTCACACAACACATTCATTTCCAAAGAAATCATGATTGGTGCATCAATGACTCTGATATTATCACTCCATGCTTCTGCTACGCTGCTGCCAATATCATGAATCAACGAAAGCTTCCGATACTCTGATAAGAATATATCATGATCCAGAATATGAGCATGTCGGTCCAAATGTCACAACATCACATAATACCAACACCACAATGGATGAGTCAGAGATTTATTGTGGCTGATGATCTCAAAGCTGGCTCAAAACTCAGTATCACGTGGATCAGTTAAAGACCTCCACCCAGATTATCCAAACATGCAAAAATGAAGAATCAAAGACTACGAGCTACAGAACAAAGAACATGAACAAGAATCCAAGAACAATGTCAATGTAATATCTGTTTGTATTCTATGTAATTTTAATGTGTGTTTGAGGTGACCTCCCTTAGGGGGAGATTGTTAGGATTTAGAAAATCCAGGTATTAAAGTGTCGGTCACCTCAAGTATATGTATCCGTTAGAAAGCTCGTAGTCGTAGTTATTTAATGTTAAGTTATATTTAGTTAGGTAACACCGTGGAGGACGGACTGTATGCCTGATCCACAGCCCTTCAGGTGGCGTTTTATTGTAAGACTATAAATACTCTCTACCTCCCAAGGTAGAGAGTTGGAGCTCATAATAAGATTTTTCTTTCTCTCACTAAAGTTCCCAAACCTCTAACTTTCTCTCTCTAAAACTCATCTTGTACGCCCCTTGTGTTAGTGATTTGATGTGTATGTGAAATCCAATATGTTACATATATATAAGGACATAAGGATCGGTTCAGCATACATTACCGATGAATAATATCACAACACAAGAATATAAGAAATACAACCATCGGATACATAGAATACATCATTACATAGTAATTGTTCACAACCATTAGTTACAACATCATAATTCTTGTTCTATAGTTACAAACCAAAAGGATACAAGCCTTAATGCCTCATATGGCGGCTTTATGATACATACTAAAATAGAGATGACTAGAATCTACGCATCTCCCGATGCGTCATCATGACGACGGCGAATCTCCTCAACCATGGCTGTCAAATCTCGGATATGCTGCTCACGTGCTCGATCTCTCGCCTCGAGGTCATCAATCCTCTGCTCTAGGATAGCAGTGTGAGCATGAGCGGATGCAAGCTCGTGACGCAAGGCTCTCTCTCGGCCTAAGGCAATGTCTCTCAAAGTACTAGCATCTCAAACAGTAGTCTGGTCACGGCCTCTCTCGCCTCCACAATTTGGGCGCTACTCATGTCAAACATAATCTCAATGAAGTAGCGACCTATCACGAGGTTCTCGACCTCCTCCTCCAAGCTCTCTATCCTAACCAGCGGGATCTCATCATAATGTGCCAGGAGCTTACTCAACTGGTCCTTGTTTCTAACTAGTCTCATAGCCAATAGAGGAATGGTGTGGTGTACAGGCTCACCGATAACAGGCAGAACTGGAGCTGGTGCAGTGGTTGAGCTCTCTCCAAGCTCGAATGAACTAGGTGCTCCCTCCTCTTCTCTCCAACGACGAAGTAGTGGTATCAAGAATGACCATCGCCTAGCGTCGGCCTTCTTCCTAGGTCCGGTCTCAACGTCCACTTGAGTAGGCATGTCAGGGTCAGATAGTGATGGGGGATAGCACTTAATACAAAGCGGTAAGGATGGCTCTCTGAAAGTGTCCAATGGAGGTGATGCTGTAGGCGGTGATGAAACAGGAACAGTGGTGGTCTGATGGTAGAATACAGTAGGTGGCAGTGGTGGTGAAGTAGCAGTAGGTGGAATAGTAGGTGTAACTGGTGATGACTAAGTAGATGGTGACTGAGCTGATGGTATCACATTAGTCATAGTGATGGATCGCACACGCTTCCTAGCGGTATGCATGATGATAGCACTCTTATGACACGATCTATAAGGTACTTCAAACGGATCAGGCTCATGAGGCTTAAGAACACGGATCCTACGTCGGCGACGACGGATCGGTAGAGAGGATGATACTGAAGATTCTGATGAATCAGAATCAGTGCTCTCGGATGACTTGGATGATCCATCATCCACAGTGACATCTAAAGCAGGTAGCCATTGTTGCGACTCGTAATACTGATCTAAGGTCATAGTAGCAAAAGCATTATGCTCTTAAGAGCGAGCAATCATAGTTGGAACAGTAGGAGTTCGGGCAACTTCACCTTCCTCAAAAGGTTCAGTCTCGTCCGAAACAGTGGCTGGTATGACTGGATTGGGATGAGTTGGCATATTGACAGTCGTATAGGACATACTGTCTTCCATCTCAATGTCTGAGAACAGAACAACCGGGTGGGAAGCAGACATGGTACTGTAACAACCCATAAAATAATGTAAGTGAAATGCCAAATAGTATGATTAACAAGATTTTAGTTAGTTACGCATATCTGCCAAAAAAATCTCCATGCCTAACTAAAATGAATGCAATTTACTTATGATCTAGTGATGCATCAGTCCTAATGCATAGAGCAGTCACGGAAGGGCGTAAGGCAGTGGTGTAAAATAGTCCCGTTTTGAAAGTGCGGTTATAGTCCAAATGTTTTTGAAAAACTCTTTGGTTCTCTATAACCTTGGCTCTGATGTCAATCTGTAACACCCCCGAAAATCTTAATGACGGCGGAAGACTAATTCGGGTGTTACTCGAATGGAGATCATAGTCAATAATTATAGAAAACGACTCGAAAGAGACGTTTTATTAAAAGTAGTTATCATTCATCGAAAACTCATAGTTGTTACAAAATATTGTAAATTGTTCAAGTATTTTTCCCAAAAGAAAGATCACGAGTTTGAAAGAAATGACAACTTTATGTTTTACACTACCAGATAAGCCTTGCCAAGCCCCACTCCGCGCCTTGGTCATAATCTTCACAGATTACCTGAGATAACATGCTTAAAAAAGGTCAACAAAAATGTTGAGTGAAATTCATAGGTTTGAATAAAGTTAAACACAAGTATAAGAGCATCATCATTGTAAACTAACAATATCATAAGGAAAAATCACAGATTATTATGCGCTAAGCTCATGCCCCAATAGCCAATTACCTAATGAAATTCAAATATGGTGCGCCCCGGTTATTTCTCTATAACCAAGACAGGGTCGTTAATCCCCATAGTACTATTCACGATATATGTGTTTACTTGCGGTGACTAATGGTTCATGATACAGAGGACTTATGGCCAAATACTTAGGCAGTACCAATAATCAAGAGGCGAACATTTATGAAAAACCTTGTGTTCTAGTTTAGAGCATGTATCTCCCTCGCGGGGTTTGCAAAATAAAGTAAAAGCGAGGCTATGAACTCACCTTGATGATATGAACAAGCACAAACAGATCAAACACAATGTAGCGGAGGTTCCAAACCGAAACCTAAAAATGATGAGATGGCGAGTCTCAGTATGATAAACATTTTGGTTCGCGACAAAAGTAATAGAGCATTGAATATTCTTATTCAATAGATCATTGGATTGTCCAATCCAATAGTGTGCGTGCGTGCTTAACGTTTTAAGTTAATTTACTTGCTACATTGCCTTATTTAATGATCCTCACTTACGCATAAGTGAAATGTTTTTCCCTCGTTGTGATCTTGATAGGTTTGTTGAGTATTTTAACTTGTTTAGATTCCCCGTGCGTTTTATCGGATTATATATATATATATATATATATATATATATATATATATATATATATATATATATATATATATATATATATATATATATATATATATATATATATATATATATATATATATATATATAATTACTTTCTAATAATATGTATATATATATATATATTCATACAAGAAATATGTTTATCGATATCCGAAAATAATATACTCATATGATCAAAATACTAGTTTTTACGAAGTTACGATAAGATTATAAGTTTTTCTAAACTTTTTCCGAATTTACACTTTTTACCCTCAAGTTACAAAAAGTACGAGTTTAGTCCTCCAAGTTTGAGAAAATGATACTTTCTACCCAAATGTATTTTTATACCAAAACTTTCAGATTTGACAGTTTTACCCCTTGGTAAAACTGCTTTTACGAAAACAACCCTCCAAGTTTATTTTCACACGATTAAACCTCATATTTTCCAAGTTTACACTTTTCACCCTAAACTTAATTTACAACTAGTTTTAGCAAATGATGAAATTGGTCCTTGTGGTTTTTATTAGTGCGCATGCACGTGAAAGACTCCCTTATACTTTCGAATATGGCCATAATGGTCCTTATACTTAACTTATATGTTTGATGTACGTAAAATAGGACCCCTTTATCTTTAAGGAAGTTACAATTTTAACCCATGGACTAAAATATTTGCAAATTAGGTCCGAACACATTTTAGAAAAATGAAAACTTTGTGTAATAAGTACAAACTTATTTCTAGCTTATTTCTTTAGCTTATTAGCTTATTTCATCTATATTGGGCCGGGTTGGGTTTTACTTGGAAACGGGTTGGGCTTATTGGGCTCAGCAGTTGGGCTTTAGGCCCATTAACACTTCGCGGGTGTTTTAAAGTGTACGAGGGTTCTTCTTAGAACTGTGATGTGTTTTCAATGTGTTTTACGTGCTTTAATCTCGTTGGTGTGTAATCTAATAAGTGAATAACGCGTCGAGTTTGTGTTTAACATGTTAGCTTGTTATAGTTTTACCACACAAGTGTTTTATTGACACAAGGTTTAATGATTTATTCGATGCATGAAATAGGTTCCAATATTCAAGATGAAAGTGTTCATAACGAGCATAAATATAATACCAGACATCGAAGCATAATATGAGTCGTATTGAAATAGGTTCGAGGAAAACTTACAACACCAAAGTGGTGTAGATGAGTTCGAAGGATATTGTATATGAGAACGGCCAAACCGTGACCCTAGCTTCCAAAACTTAATACCCCGATAGAAAACTTAACCCGTAACGAGAACCCTAGACTTGTAATGTGAGCAAAGATACTTGCTTTCCTTTCTCCTATCTTGACATTGAGTGTAAGTAGTTTGTGTGATACTTGATTGATTTCAAAGTTGTGAAGAAAACATGTGACCAAATGGTTTCATATATACTCGACCAAGGCATGACCATACTTATTTAAAAATGGTGGTCTAAGGTGTAGGAGAAATAGGTAATGAAGAAGAAGCAACCTTCTTGTCTCCAAGATATCCAACCGATTGGTTATGTTCAAAGGGAAAGGAGTGTGGTCAAATCAAGTGTTGTCTCCCCAAGCTTATTACACCATGGTTATTTAGACTTTGCATGCTTAGTGGGGGTTTGTGTAAGATTATTAAAATGTTAATAGAGGTCTAAGTGCCTTGTGGTTTTGGTCTTACTTGTTGGGCAAAAGGAAAAAGCAAGAAAACATGTTAAAATGTGATTGAGTTGGGTGTTGTGTTTGTCTCGTTCGTCACTGTGCCAAGGAGAAGTATGTCACAAAATTTTGTAACTAAATCTTAAACACTAATATTTACATGAGGTATACTTGGACTTATGGTTTGGACGAGGCCCAATAGGGGAATTAGAGGGTGTGTTGGGCTTGAATTTTGGTTCGGTTGGGAGGAAATGGTCTGAATGAATTTAGTGGAAATGTTGGGCTTGTCGAGGCCCAATGATAAAAATAGTGTGGGTGGGCTTGGTTCGGTTACGAGGCCCAATAACATGTTGGGGTGGGTCGTGAGGTGGTATAAAGTCCAATAATTTCCGAGGCCCAATACGAGTTTTAATATATTTTTGTTATAATTTATTTTGTATTTTTACAAATTTTTACGTATCCGTTACGTATTTTAAAATTATCAGGATCGTGGGGAATTTCGTTCTGATCACAACGGTATATTTATGAACGCTCAACTTGCGTTGATCATGCATATGCCAAATGATATGCAAATGTGATGTTTAGAAAATTTCATGATGATATAAATCGTGCTTAATTTTTGATTAAGGTTTTAAGTACAATGAAATTTTTCGGGAACTTACATAGAAGCTAGCCGATTTGTATGTGCTATAGATGCTAATATGTGTTAGTTGGTTATGTGTGAATAGAGTATGTATGTATGCCTTGTGTTTAAGTGTTTAAGAGGCTCGTGGCACGATTGCATTCATGTATCAAGGTGAGTAACGGATTAGCATAGTACGTTTAGAATATTATCTTTAGTAATTGAATAAAGCAAAGGATGTCATAGAGAGCATCATAGCATATGATACAGGTGATTAAGTGATGCACCAAGAGTTTACGTATGTGTGCCTAAGTAATGCACAAGAGAAACTTCTCATTATAGCATATAGGTGCTCATATGAGATCCGATTATATATCTCTTGCATATATGGAGCATGTCAAAAGTAATAGTATAGTAGGCACAAATAAACTAGTTATGTCGCCTTATAGCAGTTTAGAGGCTCATAGGGTTACCATATGTAGCCTTGTAAACCACGAATGCATCTGTGCATGAGGGTAAAGGCAAAATATGAGTATCCGCAGCCTGTAGAGAGAATTCATGTAGTTAGCTCAGAAACCGATAAGATATCAGATAGCTAGTTAATAACCGACTAGATATCGGATAACTAGTTCAGTATAGTTTAGTTATCAGTTTAGTATAGCTCCGTTTTACTCACTAAGTTTTGTGCTTACGTTGCTACGCTATGTTTTTATGTAGGTAATTAATGAGACAAGCAATTTGATGATGTGGGCCATGTAGCGGGTCAAATGGTGTAGCTCGTGGGTTAGGGTAACAAGTTTCTCATCACCATATCATATTTGTTGATTTGAAATGCCCCAACATAAAGTGTATTTGCAGAACTAAGTATTTTATAGTCAAACTATTTATTTTCAAGTAATAGATTATTATTATTATTTATTTTTTTGAACGGCTGAACAAGTAATAGATTATAAATTAGTGTTTGGGTTAATATGTGTTTTTATAGAAATATTGATTTCGTACCCTTTAATGATGAAATTTGTACTTAGACATTATGTTCATGATAAATAAAGTATGTTTTCACAATGTGATGGTTTAGCCAGCTATAGAAGTTTAGTTTTCGGAAAATGAAAAAGTGCAGGTCAGGAGCTCTATATGACGTAGATGATTTTATCGTCTACGACGTATACAAGTTTAAAAAAAAATAATAGAAAAAAGGGTGATGATATGTACACTGATGCATTTTATTTGTACACAGAAAAATAAGAGAAGATGACATTTATGCCCTTACCTAGCTTGATTTGATCTTTCATCGTTATTATTTTATCCTTTTTATCCCAACCTTGCTACATCTCTCTAAACTCTTGAACACATCGGCAAGTTCATTGTTAACACATTTTACCACCAAAAATGTTGATAATTAATAAATATAGCCACTGAAAATTAATATAATGTTGATTTCGTATTATATTTTTTGTCTATGTGCTTTCCTTGCTACTCTACTTTCGGTCTGTAAGTGATCAAACACATCGGTGAAAAAAGGTGGCTAAACGATCGAAAAAACGACAATTAGTTGTTGCTGATTTGTAATCTTCGCTCCTAATTGTTCCAACATTGGGGCTATTTTAAAACGCTATTATACTAGAAATATTGAGATAATTTTTTTTCTTTTTTTATTATGCATATCATTCTTGATTTTCTTATTTTAACAATAAAGGTAGAAGGAACAATTTGAATTACAGTTTTCAAGTCTTTCGATGAAGTGGACTGTTTTTAGATAGTAGTTAAATAGGAAGAACACACCATGAAGGTGTCAAGAAACAAGCATAGACTTATAATCTCTATAATTTTATTGTTATTAACATTTGATCGATGATCGAATACTAGTAAAGATTGTCTTATGACACACAGATGGAGTAAACAATTACCGGTATTTGATTTTATTTTAGTGGGTGTTTTGAAGAATGAAGAAAAGAATAAAACGAAAAAGTTGGGCAAATGCAAGCAAGGGTATAAATGTAATTTGCAGTCAATAATCTGTGTGCAAATGAAAACAGCCCGTGTACATATCAATTGCCTAGAAAAAAATGACGTTTCACAATATGGGTTAACTTTACATTAATTGCTTATTATTGTATTTTTACTATAAAAAATGAATTTAATTCAGTTTTGAATGTATTAGAAAATTTAACTAGCCAAATAAATTGCTCAATATTTTCACGTCAAGAAAACTGAGTAATCTATACTACATACTGATGCGGTGTGACCCGACCTGCGAAGAAGACTAAGTTGGAACCGAATCTTTATCTCATTTATTTAAATGATTTGATTGCATTATCTATATTTAGGTTTGATTTGTGTCTATCTTTAATTAATTATGTTGCCTAATTTTAAGGCTTATTTGCTATCCAAGTTTCATGCCTAACTTGTAGTTAGGAGCTTATTTATATGGTTTCACGGATTCTAATTTGAGGAGGTTTTTATTGAGTTATTAGAAAATTGACTTTTGTCAAGAAACCGTGATGGTTTTTGGTCTTTTGATTAATCTTTAGTCTTGAGCCATTTGAATGCTTCCGTAACTGCATCAGGTGGTGTCAGAGCTTTTGGTTTTCAAATGGCTCTGCGTGAAGGAAGATGCTTGCTTGATCGTAGATTCGCCGACAGAGGCAACGACATCAAAGTTTTCTATTCACGTGCTCGTGGAGAATATCGACGCCCTACTCGCAGAGTCGCCGAACGAGGCAGCGATGGAGTCTATCCTGACCCACGGGATCTTAAAGAGATCCGACGACTATGTCAACGAGTCCGAGATCTTGAAGAGATTAGACGGCTCTGACAACGAGTCCGAGATCTTGAAAAGATTAGACGGCTGCGACATCGAGTCCAAGATCTTGAGTTACAACGGGAGAGGCACGATAAGGAAACCGAATCGGGAACAATCGTCTGGGACGATGTGAACGAGGAAGAGGAGCATCCTTTCGACCATACCCACCCTCGGTTCGATGAGCCGATCTATCAAGAATGTTTATATAAAGATAAACCCATATTCGATGAAGACGAGATTGAACCCGGTGAGGAAGAATATTCGTTTGTGCAAATGGTTCTTAGCGGAGTTACCGTTCAAGGGGAGTCTCGGGCTAAAGAAGTGGCTGTTTATCCAAAGATGAGTGCAGATATTATGAACGGGAACCATGATGATGAACCAGTTTTCAAGTTTTTCAATGTTGAATGTAACAAAGGTGGTGGTACTACGGTAATTACGGGAGGTCCGACGACTACATGGCGGACTCGATCTGCTAGCATGGGGGAGCAGCACACAAAAATGCCATGGAGCATTGTGATGGTGGGCTTAGAAGTGAAACAAACGATTGGGCCAAAGACTTTAATTGCTGGGAAAAAAATGGGTCAATTGGTTCTTGAATGGCTAGCGAACAAGATACAGTTAAATAATCCATTCGATCCGGGTGGTACAAGTTTTGACCCGAGAGAGATGACTCGTGAAGTTGGACTATTTAGGCGGGTCTTGATGATAGTGCAAAAGAATCGGGTTGATGTTCCTTATGACCCAGGTGGTTTTGGTACGAAGACAAAACTCGAGGACGAGTTTTTTTCGAAGAGGGGGAGAATGATGCGGTGTGACCCGACCTGCGAAGAAGACTAAGTTGGAACCGAATCTTTATCTCATTTATTTAAATGATTTGATTGCATTATCTATATTTAGGTTTGATTTGTGTCTATCTTTAATTAATTATGTTGCCTAATTTTAAGGCTTATTTGCTATCCAAGTTTCATGCCTAACTTGTAGTTAGGAGCTTATTTATATGGTTTCACGGATTCTAATTTGAGGAGGTTTTTATTGAGTTATTAGAAAATTGACTTTTGTCAAGAAACCGTGATGGTTTTTGGTCTTTTGATTAATCTTTAGTCTTGAGCCATTTGAATGCTTCCGTAACTGCATCACATACTAATGTATTTAGGACTTTCTATAAAAGGAAGTCTTAAAAATGTAAGCCTACACATGTTACTATAGTTAATAATTCATATAATGAAATTCTACACTATAATAATTGCATTATAATATACACTAATGACACATTAAAATTTAGTGTTAAAATGGATATTAGAAACTTAGAGTGATACAAATTTATAGTTGTAATTTTTATCATAAACATTCAAGTTTTACAAAGTTCAAATGATTATAAGTATAAATATCTATATTTGTATTAATATTCTTTATGGAAATTCAAACACGTATCTACTATTTTCGAGCTATCAAATGGGTAAAGCGTCAAATATTAACTCTCATTGCATATCGCTTAAAGATCAATGTACGAGAAAAATTAACATATTGCGTACTGCCGCTTCGCGAGTACTATGATAGTCTGATTAATCGAGATATCTATTTCAAGTAACTCCCAATATAGGTTTTCCTTTACAATATCAATGGTGAATAGAATAACATTATCGATGATTATACAACACCTATTGCAATGCAACAACTCGGAGTTGGGTTAGTGGAGAAAGTCTTATGACTATCATCTTTAACTTACAAGTAGTATCAAGTTTAATTCTTATTTGATGCTAACAACTTTGATTTGGTCACGTTAACCTTTTTAAAAAGGTCGAAAATCATGATTACCAAAGAAAAGCAAAGCCGAATGCCCAATGCTAGAAAAATCCAGTTTCAAGGTTGTATGTGAAAAACATCTTTTCAGTTACTCCTTTTGCGTGATTATATGTGTTCAAAATCTTTTTGTGTGAATTTGCCAAATTGCACCAGTGGCTCATAAAGGTTTTTGCCTTGGAAAAACAAAATGAAAGAAAACAAGATGTAAGTTGAAGGTGTAGATTTCCCGTAACCTACAAACCCCTTGTCAAGAAAATGGAAAATATTGCTAACGATAATTTCAGTGAGCTAGGAGTTATGCTTTAATAATGTCTAATCCAACACGCGTTATTTCATTATTGCTAATTAATACTCTGTAATAAGGTATAAAACCTCTGTAATCTGGTATAAAATCTCCTGAGTAAAACCTATACTACAACTAATATATTATTTAAATGAGAAAAACTAAAAGGCTTGTGTCTCAATGGTACATTTTATTGTGTAATAAGCTCTTTAACCAAATTGTTGTAAGATAATTTGTGAGTGTAAATTGTGAGATAATAGATATGGTTTTAAAAAAAATAAGAAAAGTTAAATAAGAAAAAAAATAGTACTAGTGTTTAATGTTTATTATAGTTTCCTTTGGGCAGCCTGGGGGGTTGTTGTGTTCAGCTTTAGATATGACTTTGAGTAAAGATTGAGAGACCCTTCCTTGTTCTGATGTTGGATTTGATGTTACATATATTGCTTTTCTGTTTTTTCATATTTGTCCCTGTATTGCTTTCCCCCTCAAATCTTTTATGAAATCCAAGCGTATTTGGTTTTTTCTTATAAATAAAATTATAGGCTCCTTTCTTTTAAATAGCAAATGATACTCCATATTAATTATACAAGAACAATTATAAAATTAGACAATCTCAAAAAGACAAAAATGAGGTTGCTATATTATGAGTAGGGTTTTTCTATCATGTGCCCCGAGGGCACATGTTAAGCACACCAAAAGGACGGCCGGACCCACGAAAAAAGACGTTCGGACCCACATATTTTTATTTGAAAAGTGTATTTTTTGTAGGTGCGGACGTTCTTTTTCGTGGGTCCAGCCGTTCTTTTGGTGTGCTTAACATGTGCCCCGGGGCACATGTTAGAAAAACCCTTATGAGTATTGGCAAGAGTAATACAATAATACTTCTATCATCACAAATACAAAACAACATATGTCATGAAACAATGACTGGAGATCTTTATTCGTATGTCTTATTAATTTTCTGAAATATCATACTCCATCCGTCCCAAAATATAAGTCATGCTTTGACTTTTAAAGTTTTTATTCTTCAACTTTAACGGTAAATATTTTTTTTCGTGTTATATAATACTTGAAGCAAAATATATAAACAGATTGAGTTTTAAATGTGTTTTCATTTGTATAGTTTTCATCAATTATTATATAATACAAACAAAAATATTTAAAATTTATGTTAGAAAAAAAAACTTCAAAAAATCAAATAAGATTTATATTTTATGACCGCGGAGTATGACGTTATTTTTATGGGAATTGATTTGCACTCATGTTATTTATTAGGACACTATATTATTGTACAATGTTTACTGTGCCCTCTGACTGTTTATACAATTGAGTATCCTAATCAAAATAAAGAGTGTTTAAATCACTCCTCTATTTTTATAGAGTAAACGTGTCAATAAATAGATGAGTGTTAATTGGCGTACTCATTCTTTTTATTTGCACATTTCAATATACAAACTAGAGAAGCAAAATATAACAAGGGACAAGATATTCCCACCTCCTAGTTCTTATATTCCCCCCCCCCCCCCCCCTCCCACCTTTTTTGCATTTTTTTTTTTAATTTTTTTAATTTTTTTTTATAATTTTGTTTATATCAAAAAACTATAAACCTGAAAATGCGGAACATGAAATATAAAGTTTAATAAGTCAAAAGCTTAAAACTGTCAGAAATACGGAACATAAACTGACAAAAAACTGTGTTGTACTGAAACAAATGGGGGACAAAGGGATTAAAAAGTACAAACCATCCCTAGTAGGGAGGGTGGGAATAGTACATCCCATATAACAAATGTAGTTAAGTATACCATAAGTACATAGGGGTTTACGAAAAAGTACATAGGAATTCACATAAAAATACAGACAAATATACTTTTATGTGAGTCCTCATATACTTTTTGTGTACTTATAATATGCTTAACTTGTGCCTCGAAGACACAAGTTAGAAAAACCCAACATAATATGAAGGGGTCATGCTAATGAGGCACCCCATAGGGGGTGTTTGTACTTGTTTTTGGGGTGCTTGGGCTGTTGTGGCAGTGGGGTGAAGAGGGGAATGTTTTTTTATCGATTTTCGTGCCAAAGTCTTAAAAACGTAGTCGAAATTTTTTTTAGGCTCAGATTCGAAGGTTGCAAAGTGAGATTTTATCTCACTTTACCGTCCATTCGGTTTCGGTTATTATCATCGCCTCGGAAAATTTTAAGGCTCAAATTCGAAGGTTGCAAAGTGAGATAAAAATCTCACTTTACCGTCAATTCGGTTTCGGTTATCATCATCGCCTCACAAGTTCAAAACTGTACGAGTCACAAAATTATCAAACTGTACAAGTCACAAGTTCACAGGATTCTCAAACTGCACAAGCCTCACAAGTTCAAAACTGCACAAGTCTCACAAGCTCAAAACTGCACAAGTCACAACAGGATTCTCAAACTGCACAAGTCACAAGTTCACAGGATTCTCAAACTACACAAACCTCACAAGTTCAAAACTGCACAAGTCTCACAAGTTCAAAACTGCACAAGTCACAAGATTTTCAAACTGCACAAGCAACAACACCAACACGTTTTCAATGTGCAGGTGGTAAGTAGGATTCCCAAACTGCACAAGCCTCACAAGAAAGTAAACAAGATTCTCAAACTGCAGGCATTTCAGGCTTATAATGCCACAAGAAAGCAACAACACCAACCAACAACAAGCAACAACACAAACTAGCAAGAAAGCAACAACACTAAGTATCAAATTCCACCAACCAGCAAGAAAGCAACAACACTAAGTATCAAATTCTACCAACCAGCAACAAGCAACAACACCAACTAGCAACAAGCAACAACACAAGTATCAAATTCCAGCAACAAACAACAACACCATGTCTAGTTCATCATTTTACACACAAGAGGTAAGGCTCAGATTATTAGCTCTT
Source organism: Chrysanthemum seticuspe (assembly GCA_019973895.1). Classification (NCBI taxonomy): domain Eukaryota; kingdom Viridiplantae; phylum Streptophyta; class Magnoliopsida; order Asterales; family Asteraceae; genus Chrysanthemum; species Chrysanthemum seticuspe. Next base: position 190,001,224 of record BPTQ01000002.1, on the reverse strand, counting down.
TATATCATGTTGGCTGCAAATTTGAATGTTGCAAAGTGAGATAGAATCTCACTTTACCGTCCATTCAGTTTTGCCATGCCAAAACTCTTAAGCTTTTTTTTAGAAAAAAATCATCATTGCCTTTTTTTTTTTTTAATCTGCCTATTTCATTGAAAGTTGCAAAGTGAGATGCTTATTTTATAAAAATCATCACTTTACCATCCAGTAATGAAATTTCATAAGAGGGGTAGTCTAATGAGGCAAATCATGGGGTGACTCATTAGAGTATCACCTGCAAAAAATAAGGAACAAAACCTTAATAATGAGGCAAATAATGAGGCAAGATCTAAAAGCTTGTTAGATTTAAAAAATATGCAACGAAACCAAACAACTCATCTCACATAAACATCACCACCACATAACTTTTTTAGATCTAACAAGTTTTTGGATATAAAAAAATAAGTCATTACCACAGAAACAGATACCACCAACCTCAAAACGTTTCATCTTTTTTTCAAGATCTAAAAACTTTTCAAGATATAAAAACTTTTCAATATCTAAAAACTTTTCAGATCTAAAAACTTTTCAAGATCTAAAAACTTGTTAGATCTAAAAAATAAGCAACGAAACCAAACAACTCATCTCACAGAAACATCACCACCACAAAACAGATACCACCACAGAACTTTTTTAGATCTAACAAGTTTTTAGATATAAAAAAAGAAGTCATTACCACAGAAATAGATACCACCAACCTCAAAACGTTTCATCTTTTTTTCAAGATCTAAAAAATTTTCAAGATCTAAAAACTTGTTAGATCTAAAAAATAAGCAACGAAACCAAATAACTCATTTCACAGAAACATCACCACCACAAAACAGATACCACCACAGAACTTTTTTAGATCTAACAAGTTTTTAGATATAAAAAAAATAAGTCATTACCACAGAAACAGATACCACCAACCTCAACTTTTCATCTTTTTTTCAAGATCTAAAAACTTTTCAAGATCTAAAAACTTGTTAGATCTAAAAAATAAGCAACGAAACCAAACAACTCATCTCACAGAAACATCACTACCACAGAACTTTTTTAGATCTAACAAGTTTTTAGATATAAAAAAAAGAAGTCATTACCACAGAAACAGATACCACCAACCTCAAACTTTTCAACTTTTTTTCAAGATCTAAAAACTTTTCAAGATCTAAAAACTTGTTAGATTTAAAAAATAAGCAACGAAACCAAACAACTCATCTCACAGAAACATCACCACCACAAAACAGATACCACCACAGAAACATCACCACCACAGAAACCACCACAACATCACCACAGTTTTTAGATCTAATGTTAGGATTTAGTAAATCTAGAATATAAAGAGTCGGTCACCTCAAGTATATGTAATCGTTAGAAAGCTCGTAGTCGTAGATTATTATTAGTTAAGTAGTATTTAGTTTAAGTAACACCGTGAAGGACGGACGGGTCTTTACCCACTGTATGCCTGATCCACAGCCCGATAGGTGGCGATTTATGTAAAGACTATAAATACTCTCTACCTTCCAAGGTAGAGAGTTGGAGCTCATAATAAGACTTTTCTTTCTCTCACTAAAGTTCCCTAAACCTCTAACTTTCTCTCTCTAGAACTCTTTGTACGCCTATTTGATCTTATGGTTTAGTGTGTTTATGAAATCCATTATGTTACAAATGGTATCAAGAGCCATGGTTTGATCATCTCTTACATATCTTTGGATTTCTAGTGACTTTTAGGTGGTTTTAGAGTTTGAAAAAGTTTAGTGGTTTTTGCATCATTTGGATCATTTCTAGTATTAAAGTTTGAAACTTGAGTGTATTTTTGTGTTTAGAATCATTGTATGTGCTTGGGTTTTGATTTGTTAAGCTTGAATCATCGTGGTTGGGTAGTTTTTGGATTGAAAAGTGGTGTTTATGTGTTTTTCTTGCTAGCGACTTAAGCCACGGATAAGTTATCTTGTTAGCGACTTGCTTTGTAATTTGGTAGCGAGTTGTAGTTGAAGGCCTTAGCGAGTTGAGCTAGCGACTTGTCTATTGAGACAAGCCGACAAACAGTACACTTAGTGGAGTCTCCACTACGGGTAGCGACTTGGTGAAAGTTAGCGACTTGTACTTAAGTTTGTTAGCGACTTGGTGTTAGCGATTTGGTGCTTAGCCAGTTGCTATTTAGCGACTTGACAACTTAGCGACTTGGTGCTTAGCGACTTGCTGTCAAAATTTTGCTAGCGATTTGGTGCTTAGCGAGTTGCTCTTTAGCGACTTGGTGCTTAGCGACTTGTTGTCAAAATTTTACTAGCAACTTGGTGCTTAGCAACTTGGTGCTTAGCGACTTGGTTCAGGTTTTCTTAGCGACTTGGTTGACTCTGTCTGTAATACGGTTTTCTCTTGATTTAGTAAAATCCCGTGAAAGAATCTATTTCCCGGTTTAATCAGAGAGTTATAAAATCCCGTTTAATCTGTCATCATGTCTACCAACGTTCCTACAATCATCTCCACTGTTGCCGAGGATGTTCAAGCAGCTGGTTCAGATACTCGTCCACCCATGCTTGACAGAACTAACTACGACTCTTGGGCTCAACGAATCAGATTGTACTGTCTTGGAAAGGAAAATGGAGTCAACATTCTCAAATCCATTGATGAAGGACCGTATCGGGTTGAGACTACTAGAGACCTAATTGATACAGCTGAAGATGGAACAATGATCTATGGAATAGATAGACCAAAGACATATGATGAGCTCGATGATAAGGAGAAAAAGAGATTCGATGCTGATATCAGAGCTTCTAACATCGTACTTCAAGGTCTTCCAAAAGATATCTACAAGCTGATCAATCACAACACCGAAGCCAAGGCAGTGTGGGATAATGTCAAGATGCTTCTCTCAGGTTCTGAATTAACTATGGAAGACAGAGAATCACAACTCTATGATGAATTTGAACACTTCAAGATGAAACCAGATGAGAGTGTCTATGAGTACTATGTGAGATTCCACAAGCTTGTTAATGATATGAGGAACATCAGAATGACTATGCCAAACATTCAGTTGAACTCAAAGTTTGTGAACAACATGAATCCCGAATGGCACAAGTTTGTCACCTCTGTAAAGCTAACCAAAGGATTGAAGAATACAAACTATGAGCAACTCTATGCCTTCCTCCTTCAGAATGAGAGATATGCTATGTTTGAAAAAAGGATTCTTAATCAGTTCAAAACCAACCAGGGAGAGACAAGCTCATCGAATGATTCAACTACCTTCTACTCAAACATCGGAATCACAACCAAAGCCTCACAAGTCATACCCATGGGTAATGGTAATCACAAACTCATTCCTGATCCTATGTTCAAACAAGCTGATGTTGATGCACACGTGGGAAACTTCATTAATCAACTGGCTCTCCTGATTAGTCAAAACATGAACTCTCTTCCACACACCAACAACAGTCTCAGAACTGCATCCAATCCACACAATCAAGCCACTGTCAGAGATGGGAAGGTTATGGTGCAGCCAGTTCAAGAAAGGCAGTACGAACAAGCAAGAGGTGGAGCTGGTAGAGGTTATGCTGCAAATCAGAATAGGGGAAGGAATGGAAACCAGGGTCAAGCAAAGCCAATCAAATGTTACAATTGTGGAGGTGAGGGACACATTGCAAGGAACTGCACATCGCCAAAACGCCCTCAGAATGTCGAGTACTTCAGGGATAAGATGTTGCTTGTGCAAGCTCAGGATAATGGTGCAGCTTTGGATGAAGAGGAGTTGTTGTTCTTGGCTGAGGGAAATGCTAAGACATATGATGCAGATGTGGATGAGCAACCAATTCAGGAGATAGGCCATAATCATCAGAATGCCTTTCAAGTAGCTGATTGTGATGCATACGACTCTGATGTTGATGAAGAACCCACTGCACAAACCATTTTCATGGCTAGCATTTCTCCAATGGTCTCTCCTAAAGTCTCTTCATCACCACAAGCTGGTCCATCCAAAGACAAAATCATTTCTGAGGCATTAAAATTATACGATGAAGTTGATGAGCAAAAGATACATAACGAAGTACAATCAACTGTAATTATTGAGTCAGATATTTAAAATATGGGTAATATCAATGTTGTCCCATATGATCAATATGTGAAACAAAGTGAAAGAGAGATTGTACCAAGTGATGTATCTTATGCAGTCAATAATGACTATGCTTTTGACGAATACACTGCTCGTGCCCCTGATGATTCTGTTATTTCTGAACTTAATGCTTATAAAGAGCGTGTTGCTATTTATGAACAACGTGCTAAGTTTGAATTAACCTCCCGTGAGCAGGATATGGATGACCAAATGCGTACAACTATTAGAAAAAGTAGGTTTAGAGAAGAAGTATTGAAACAAGAGTTAAACTCCTTACAAGATAAGCTTTCTAAAACTGCTAAGCAAAAACAAGAACTTCAAGAAAATGTTAAAATGCTTAAGCAAGAATTCAGTGTTAAGGAATCAAAACTTTTGCATGATTTTTCTAATCTAAAAACCTTGAAGAACAAGCTTGAAAATAAGTTGTACATACAAGGAAATACCATTCAGACTGCTCACTTAATCACTAAGCATAGAGTCTTAAGCGATAAGCATAGCATTCCCCTTGTTGAGGAACCAAATCCAGAGGTAGTTAAGAAGGCTAGAAATGCTCATAAGGTTATTTATGATGGCAATGAAATCCTTAAGCCTAGACAGAAACCTAGTTGCGTTGAGTGCACTGAGGAAGATAAGAAATCAGATGAAGTCACTAGGGAAAAGATGAACAAGAAACTTGATGATCCTAAATGTAAAGAGAAGAAAATAAATATCACACCCCATGATTACAAAAAGGAGAATTGGATTTCCTTGAACATGTTTAAGCCTCAGACGTTGTTAACACCCGAACAAGTGTTCTGGAAAAAGGATTTAGATAAGCAAAAAGCAGAGAATCTTGTTGTAACAAACCCCCCCTTTAGGAAAATGCCTTCAGCGACTGTGTATCCTCCCAATACACCAACGCATTGAGTTCCTAGGACTATTGCCACTAAAAGCAAGACCTTAATCAGTCAATATGTTATTTTTCAACTATTTGTTGATTTTGAGAAAACTTGTAAGAAAAGGATCACACCCACTGGTATAACTGAAGGGGAAAGGGGTTTTGAGCAAACGAAAGAATGTTATTTAACTGAAGTCATGCCTTTCTTTAAACAACTAAAAGATCATTTTGAAAGTCTTAAAAAGGGAATGAATTTAGACATTAAAGAAATGGAAAAGGAATTTGATGCAATGATAGTTGAGGTTAGTGATTATGAGCGAGCACTAAAATATAATGAGATTGAGAGGAAGAACTTGCATACATTGAATGAGACTCTTATTACTGAATGTGTTGCTCAAGATGTGTTTTTCACTGCTACAAATTGTTCCATTAATGCTTCTCAATTTCATGAATTATCTGTTGCCCTGAAAGTCTCCCATGATCGTGTCATTAAGCTTGAAAAGACTAATTCTAAACTAAATGAGAAAATTGAACTGGATGATCACGACAATTTGGTTAAACATTTTTCTAAACTAGAGGTTGAGCATTTTAATTTACAACTAAAATATCAACATCTTAAAGAAAATGTCAAAACTTCAAATATCAAGACATCCTCATATGCTCCAGAGTTTGATGCAGTTTTTCAAATTAACAAACGTGATGAACAGATTCAAGCTCATTGTAACACGATCAGAAAGTTAAAAGCCCAAATCTCTCAATTAAAGGGTCAAAAGAACAATGTGACTGGTTCCCAAATGCCTCCTCCTTTAGATTCTCAGAATTCTCAAACGTTTCATCTTCAAAACTTAGTAAATGCATTACAAAAGGAAAACGAAAGTTTTCTAGTAGAAAATGAAAAGGTTAAACGTCATTTCAATGAGTTATTTGAATCAATAAAGGTCACTCGTAACAAAAATAACGAACAAATAGCTTCATTGCAAAAGGAAATTGAGAATCTGAAGAGCTAGGTAAAAGGGAAAATGCCAATGACCAATGGGAGAATGGTGTATCAAAGGTTCACTCTTGTAATAAATATGCTTTGTCTGTGAAATATGTTCCCCCTCATCTTAGGAATAACAAACTTGCAATTCAAACATATTTCTCATACCTTAAGGATTGTCTAGAATGTCTCCGTGAGATTGTTGAAGAGGATAAGTTAGAGAAACCACTTGATAATGCAATTGGGCATGCATGCTTATATGCCGAACGATCTCAAGAACTTCTATAATGCTTAATCACAATATGCCCTAAGTCCTTAGGTGAGAGAGTTAATCATTTGATTCCTTGTTCTATGCCTAGTGCCAAGCATGAAATCCATTCAATGCCCAATGTTATGAATGTGAACCTTAGTGTGCCTTCAAGTAGTTCAGATTCCAAATCTGTTAGTGCTAAGAAAGCGAACTCTAGTATGCCTTCTAGGAGTACAAATCCCAGCACTTCTTGTGTTAAGAAAGTGAACCTTAGTGTGCCTGCATGTAGTTCAGATCCCAGCACATCTAAACAGGAGATACAAAGAGTAGCAAAACCAACTAATATTCCCATTCCCTCTACAGGAGTAATCAGTGACATTAAAGCAAGCAGGTCAAAGTCTCAAGACAATACAAGGAATGATAGGACCTCACAAGCTAAGAATGTGCATTGGAAGAGAGTAGAAGACCAACCTAGGAACTTTAAGTTTGAGCCGAATAAAACGAATCGTGTTGATTCTAGTATTTGCCATAGGCGTACTGTAATTAATTCGAATTCTGATACTATTTGCAAACCTTGTAATGATGTCTGCTTGAATTCTGTTACTAATCATGAATGTGGTGTGAATGTGTTGTCTAAAGCTGTCAAATCTCCAGTTAACATTGTTAAAGCAAAATATCATGCTAAGAAGGCAAAAAGGCAAAGGCTAAAGAAAGTTAGAAAACAGTGGAAGCCCACAGGAAGAACATTTAGTAAGATAGGTTTATCATGGATACCTGTTGGCCATAAGGGTTAATCAACTGATGACTGGAGACCCGGTCGCGGCTCATGAACTTCGTGAGTAAATTCATCGGGACAGTTAGATTCGGGAACGACCATTTTGGAGCTATTATGGGTTATGGAGATTATGTGGTTGGTAAAAGTGTGATTTCCAGGGTATATTATGTGGAAGGTCTTGGTCACAATCTGTTTTCTGTTGGTCAATTATGTGATTCCGATCTAGAAGTGGCTTTTAGAAAACATACTTGCTTCGTTAGAGAACTTGATGGTGTAGAATTATTAAGAGGAACTCGAGGTTCTAACCTATACACCATCTCTATCGATGACGTGATGAAGTCCTCTCCAATCTGCTTACTATCAAAGGCTTCTAAAAACAAAGTCTTGGTTATGGCATCGTCGTCTCAATCACTTGAACTTCGACACCATAAACAACCTTTCCAGAAAGGATCTTGTCAGAGGCTTACCGAGACTAAAATATGAAAAGATCATCTTTGTTCAGCTTGCCAATTGGGTAAAAGCACGAAATATGCCCACAAACCAAAACCCACAAATTCTGTAATGGAAGTTCTTCATACCCTTCATATGGATTTGTGCGGACCAATGAGAGTGCAAACGATAAATGGGAAGAATTACATTCTAGTAGTTGTTGATGACTACTCTCGATTTACTTGGGTAAAGTTTTTGAGGACAAAGGATGAAACTCCAGATGTCATCATCAAACTAATCAAACAGCTTCAGGTTCGACTCAACAATACAGTCAGAATTGTTCGAACAGACAATGGCACAGAGTTTGTCAACAAAGACTTAATTCAGTTTTATGAAAGTGTTGGAATCAGTCATCAAAGAAGTGTTCCACGAACTCCTCAACAGAATGGTGTAGTTGAAAGACGAAATCGAACTCTTGTAGAAGCCGCAAGAACAATGCTTATTTATTCGAAGGTTCCAATGTTTCTATGGGCTGAAGCCATTGCCACTGCATGCTACTCCCAAAATCATTCCCTTATACACACCTTTCATGGAAAAACTCCATATGAACTTGTTCATAAACGAAAACCTGATCTCTCCTACCTTCGTGTGTTTGGTGCTTTGTGCTATCCAACAAATGACGGTCAAGATTTAGGTAAATTAAGAGCAAAGGCAGATATTGGAGTTTTTGTTGGGTATGCACCTAACAAGAAGGGTTACCGAATCTACAACAAGAGAACCCGAAATATCATGGAAACAATTCACGTTACGT